>JBBJLS010000041.1:2108405-2120232 GCA_037577275.1 Bryconaethiops microstoma
TGTAACTAATGACTGTAAGACTGTCTCTGTAACTAATGACTGTAAGACTGTCTCTGTAACTAATGACTGTAAGACTGACCCTGTAACTAATGACTGTAAGACTGTCTCTGTAACTAATGACTGTAAGACTGGCCCTGTAACTAATGACTGTATCACTTTCCCTGTAATTAATGATTGGTAGGACTAATATGCTTTGGATTTGTGGAGCACAAGAAGCGTTGGGATGGAGGGCGGAAAGTCAACACAAACTTATCTAATGTCCAAAGTCAAGAAACTAAAGAAAAAAACATGGTGAGCATTCCAAAAAGACCAGCGATCCAAAGCCCTGGACTAGTTCAAGAACTGAAAGATTAGGGTTTTGAAATTGTACTGAAAATCTTAGATCTTAAACATGCAGTGCATTCCAAAAATCAGGAAAAGACAGACTGTAAGCCGGATACAAGAAACATCTGGAATACGTGATTCCAGCCAAAGGGGGTCTTACTGAGAACTCACCAAAGTTTGATTCTTTTTTTCCCCAAAACATTCATAGAATACATAATAACTGTGCATTAAAATTCGCAGAAAGGTGTCGTTAAATTGGCTTTCCACCTTAATTTTGTTTGTTGTGATGCTTGTATTCCCACCCATCCTCTGTTCGTTCTGCCTGTCTTTCTCGTTTAGAAATGCGCCGTCTGGGGCTTCTCCGCTGGAAACACGGGCCATTTTTGGATCACAGATGATTAACTAATAAAACAAAGCTGGATCGTGCCTTTCTTCTTCTCAGGAAGGATTTTTTTGAGACAGCTTCGGTTGCTATCACATGGACAAACCCACATCTGAAGTAAATTTGGCCGTACTCGGGCTGTTACTGGAACCATATGTGTCGCAAGATGGACTTTGCCTTTTTAACATTTCAATATTTTTGACCGTCATGCGCCATCCCTCTAAGAGCCAAAGCGTCCTGATTTGTTATTCATTGTCTCCGCCGTGTTAACAAGGACTTCTTGGGTTGGGGCGATTTAATAAGTGCTGCTTCACACTATGACATCACCCCAGGGTTATGCAGTCACCCACTTGAAAGGCTGGCTTTAATTGAGACTTGTTAGCTGGTTTGAGTGCTGATTTCCAGTTGGCGCCTGAAAGCATACGTCACTGAAAATGATGTCTTAATAAAGAGACATTTGGCTTCCATCAGCTGGCCAAAAATGTTCATAGACATCAAAAGATGCAAATCTTTTTGGGTTTTTGAATTTAATATAAGCCAAGCTAGCACAGGAGCATTAGCGTGGATGGTATATGGTACTGGGCTGAAGGCAAGATCTGGCAGACACATTACCATGTCGGTTTATGGGCCACTTTTGAATGGCACAAATGTTCCTTTTAACAAATAGCATACAAATCCACAAAGTAGTTTACTGTATACTATAAAATAAAACGCCTTAATTTTACCACTTAAAATTACCTTAATTCTGACCTTATTTTCCCATACAGGAATGAAGGAAAATTAAGGGAAAAAGGGGAGGATTGAGGAAAAAGATTGAGGCTGATTTTCAAACCCTTACTTTTTCATATTTACCCCTTAAATAATAGAACCTCCTGAACTATCGCCTTAAATTTAAGCTTAAGGGGTTTCACACTCATGCCTTAAATCTAATTTTAGGGTGAAATTAAGGGGTCGGTTTCACAAAATAATGGCCACTCAAATGAAGGGCTCTGGTGTATTTTCTAGGGTAAATTAAGGTAGGTTTAAGCACATTTTAAGTCCATTGCTTTTCATAGTGCTAGTTTCTTGCACTGGTGTTATATCCCAGCCACTGTAACTGTACCTTGTACAACCATCTGGAGATTAATTGAGGACAAATGAAGATGATTCAGTTCAGTCCAGCTCGATTCATGCTCAGACATACGGTTTAGCTTTATAGTAAATAGGCATAGTCCTTAAGGGGGGCTTCTGCACCCACCCACTACTTTATGTGGCCTATGGCATGGACCACCAGCAACTCCAGATATTGGGTAGATCATCTAGCCTGGCTTTTGTGTTTCTTATTTTAGCACACATTAAATGTTCCTTACTGTAAATGACTGTCCATGTATCATGAAGAAAAGTCAAAGGGTCCGTTAATGGATTACATATGCACACTAGCTATTGTGAGTTAGCTCAGAGTAGTATAGGTAACTGTTTCCTAGTATAGGTGCTGTTTTTAGACACACATTATTGCTGACAGGAATTTGTACACGTAACGTATGTATCAACTTCCTATTGGGTCTAAGGGTATAGCCGTCAACATTAATGTCGATGCCAGCTAATGTTAAGTCATTTTTTTTAGCACTCTGGTAATGCATGTGAAGTTTTTGATGTGGCTTTGGAATAAATTGAACTGCCAGAACAGCATTCAGTTATGCAAATTCACACTACTGTTACATTCACGTTACTGTTACTGTATTGTTTCTGCCATCTTTTGTACTTTGCTCAATGCTGCCAGCTACCTATGCAGTTATCATACATATAGTGCAACACTAGTCACTCTGAAAGGTTTACATCCCGTTCACACTGTACTGTTACATTACATTACTGTACCTTGTTGTAGTGTCTATTTATTGTATTGTTTGTATTGTTTCTGCCATAACTTGTTGAATGTTGCCATATGTTGGTCTGTGGAGAAACATCTCAGCACACTGTGCACAGCTGCTTGTGACAATGACGTAATCTTGAACCTTGAACTTGGTGCTCAATGTATCCTTGAAAATGGATGTAGCATAACCAACAAATGGGTGTAACAGAATCACGACAATGGGTGTCACCCCATTGTTTTAGTTTTCAGTGGTGGTATCGAGTGGGTGTTGTCGCCCACACACGTCACCTATGCCCTGTTGTTGAATACCTAAAAACAGTGAAGTCCAGTCGAATAAACATAGCGCCCATACGGATCACACGTGCACGGGCAGTTGTTTCAGAACACTAGTGGAGGTAACACTAGGCCATAAAAACGAAACAAAAAAACAAAAACAATCAGCTGTGTTTGGAGGCGCCTGCAGTCAAATAAGCTGTAATTAACTCTGACATGGCTTTGTGTTCATTCATGCAATCATTTCCAGAGCTCTACTTGCTTTCACAGAGTTGGAACAAGTCATAAATCATGTGCAACATGGCAGGCAAATGGCAGTTTAGCTGCAAAGTGGTTCTTGTTGTTGATCTAAGATGGTTGCCACATTCTAGACAGGGATTAAGAGGATAGGGGTGTAACCAAGGGGAAAAAAAAGACAATGAAGAGCTTTTGCGCCACAGAGTTTTATGGCCGTAATGAACACTCTGTTTCTAAGACATTGATCAGTGTTGCTGTAAATCATCGATGTTGACATAACCTTTAGCTTTTCCCCCCAACAAATTCCTACAATGGTCGAAGCCTCAGGAAGTGACCCAGCCTATTGACCCGAGACCAATTTTTCAAAGTTCTTGGACTGAAGCTCTTTTTTGTCCAAGACGTTGTTGCTGTTTTAGCTTGTCAGACAAAGCAATGATGTCAGGCTTTGTGTTTGTGTCGTGGTTTTATTCTATATTTGTGATAAAATTTTATGTACAAACATGATTAGCGACATTTTACAAAGGGCACACAAATGAAATCAGGCTAATAGTGCTAATACTGAAGAAGAAAGGAGAAAAAGACAATTGATACCGTAGCTGCGTTGTGCATTTTTAAATTGCGGACTATTCGGACATTAGCTACGGTGGATTGTTGGTCAGAAGGGTGCAGGGATTGCATTATTGCATTTCAGAAAGTAAAGAAATAAAACGCTTTGGTCAAATGCAATATCAGCTTAATGTTCACAAAGCACAGAATGAGAGCCAAACTGGAAATGGGAAAAAGCCTGTGGACCTAAAATTTGAGGCTACTATTTGTTATATTGCCTTTTTTATTGTCAGTTTGTTTGAACTTGTGTAATGGTATTGTGATGAGCTAAATAAAGTACCAGTTGCCAAATGCATGAGGATATTTCACTCGATATGGGTCCAAACCAAATTCACCGATAACTTCTAAAAACATGAATGTAACTCACTATGAAAGGCTTACTGGTGTGTTGAGATGCAATTGCTTGCTACTAGCATTTATCTTGATAGACAGACTGGATGGAAGCACAAATTGCCGAAGCCAAGCTCTCAGGGACTTTGTGCTGAGATTCTGAAAGCTGTGGTGATGCAGTTTACGTCTGTGTTCTTCAGAGCGTTTGGAGCAGAAACTTACTGAGATACAACAAAAACTCTTGCACATCTCGCATCAGTGACCTGCTGTTAGACACATCCCACTATTAGCATGCTATACTAACACTATAACATGTCTAGAGGACTCGCTTTTTCTTTTTTGGTATGATAATGCTTAGTTGACAAGTAAAAGCCCTCTAGTCACTCCTAGCACTAGTAGTGCAACCAGTCCTGATGAGTGTGTTAGCTTGGAGACGTTAACATATTAACATAAGGCACATTTTCAGCCACTCCTTATTTCTAATGTAGCAAAAAATTGTACTGAAGCACTACAGTATCGCACTGCATTGGGGAAAAAAAGGCAAAACATTGAAACAGTTTCTACTGGAATCAACAGCATATCAAAGGTAAACGCCATTTAACTGATTATGGAAGAGATACAAGTTGGAGTTCTGGCAACGGAAGAGAACATTTAAGGCTCAAGAAAAATCTCATGTGCAGGTTTCACAGTGTAAAATACAGAAATAATTCAAATAATCCAAAAAAGCTTCAGCCAATGCCAGAAATGTGTTCCTAAACATTGCAATGTTGTTCATAGATAGAAGGGAAACAACAGAAACATTCAAGAAGAATTCTGGTCATTTTACAACTCATTCTGAAGAGATATGGATATATACAGTAGCTATCTTTTTTTTTTTTTTGCATGATAGTGTATCAGCTGTACCATTTGTGAATCACTCCGATTAAGAGTCCTCTATCTTAAACAGCACAGGGTTTGCCAAGAGTTGCTCTGAAACATAAACATAGAAATATAATATATACTGAATATAAAACAAAGTGGGTGAGGGGGTCATTTGGGTTCGCCGGGATGTGCAAGTTCGTTGAAGCGGGGACGGGAATGCCGGGGGAGATTATTTGAAGACGTTCTCGAAGACAGGGCACTTGTGGCTTCGCAGCTTCTTCATGGTCTTTTTGAACTCCTTGCTGGATTTGTCCCACTTATGGATGCCGGTGATGAGGTGCTGCTTGTCCACTTTGCGGCCCATGATGAGGTAGGTGCTGCTCAGGTTGTCCAGCTGAGAGCACGGGCAGTCGGCACCGTTCTTCAGGTAGAGGACCAGCTTCTTCAGGTCCTTTTTCTTCAGTGTGCCCAGCTTCAGGGCCTTCCTCTTCTTCTGGAGGATCACCTTGCGGTCTGTGTTTTCCCGTTTCACCTCCTTGATCTTGGTCTTGATGGCTGAGGGGAGAGGGAAACAAAAGCAAAGGTCGGGTCAGGCTTTATGAAATCATACACGAGCGAGAGAGCGAGGGCCTCCAGCAAAACTGCGCTTAACTGACAGGCTAGGAAAGAATGAGCTCTTTGCTTTCAGAGGCTGAGCCATGGCCTGAAAACCTGGACTCCTTCCAGACTGGCTCACCTCGGTGGCTTTTATTTTCAGGGAATTCTTTGTGCCTAAAAGATGACAAACGTCCTAAAGCCTTCGCAGTATGTCACTGCCAGCAAATGTTAAGTAATTTAATTTGATTAGTAATCTGGTAATGCGTGTAAAGTTATTGATGATGTTTTAGAATAAATTGGCATAAACAGCCTTCAGCTGTGCAGATTCACACTACTGTTACTTTCACGTTACTGTCAATGTACTGTTTTCTGTCATCCTTTGTGCTTTGCTCAATGCTGCTTCTGTCATAACGAGTCAAACGTTGCTATATGTTGGGCTGTGGAGAAACGTCTCAGCACTGCGCCCCGTTGCTTGTGACAATTAAATCATTTTGAACCTTGAACGTGGTGCTCAATGTATCCATAAAAATGGATGTGGCATAACCAACAAATGGGTGTAACAGACAACACTGATAGGCTAGGAAAGAATGGGCTCTTTGCTTTCAGAAGCTGAGCCATAACCTGAAAACCTGGGCGCCTTCCAGACTCGGTGGCTTTTATTTTCGGTGACTTCTTTGTGCCTAAAAGATGAGAAATGTCTTAAAGCCTTCATAGTAAGTTTCAATCCACACGCTTGTCCCCCCGAGAGAGTGGGACCTTTTTTTTTTTGATAAACGTACCCTCGCATGTCAACACCAAATCTTCTGAATGTAGAATTTTTAAAGCTGTATTGAATCTGCTGCCTATTCGTCTGTGTAACCAAGCAGTTAAGGTCCATAATGAGTTGTGTGTGAAATGCCTTATTCAAGAGCAACTTGCCAAATAAGAGTTATTCACAGTGATGATGAATGGATCTAGATGTCTGCCTCTTAAAGCTCCTTCACAGAAGGTTTTCCATAAAATGGTTATGAAGACCATACTACTATAACACAATACTCACAGCTTAGAGAAGCTTTGACCCAGTATACATTTCTTATACAAATCTATTCTTGGTGGAGGAATACATTGTGATGCAAAATAGTCCCCAAATAAAACTGATTTAGTTCAGATCAGCCCCTATTTTAGCATCATCAGCATTCCATATAAACACTCACAAGACGTGAGTAGGTTCACTGGGGGTCGATAGTAAATAAAATGGCTGTATCTGTGTTGGAAACATCTGGTTCAATTCACCGCCACTATAAAAGGGAAAAGCATTAAGGAAGGTGTTTAATTTTACTGTGAATGCTCAACCTGTTAGATAGGGCAAAAAAGTCCTATTAATTAAGACGTAAGCTGGACCCGACGAGGCTGAACAGAATGCAGAGGTTGGGTTGCAAGGGAAATCAAAACCACAAAAAAGAGATTAGACTGAAAAGAGAGGGAGAGAGAGGGTCAGAAGGGGAGTTGTAATCAATATCAAGCTTCTGTCCTCTCCTCAGGGTCCTGGGGCACTTCATAATGACCCAGGTATCTCTGTCACAGACTCAAGTTTAAGGGCCTTCATCAAGATAATGCCATTGCCATGTAAACCAATCTGTCCCCGCTGCCCTCTCTGCTCCCGGGGGGGGAGAATGTCACAAATTGCAGCCTGTCTGCCCTGTGCCCCTCCAGACGTAACCGAACCTTCCTGTCTTGTTTCGACGGAAGACCAGCATTATAAGCTTATTTTAATTAGGCGAGGACCACCGCTCCTTAGGTATCTGATGTCGTTTTTTCCACTGTATATTTCTGGCTCGACTCGACTCTGTTTTTTGTACCAGGTATTAAGTGCTACATTTTTGTAACGGAAAAGGAAAAAAGGTAAGCAGTGAAAAAAATGCTATGCTAAGATGTAGTGGCTTACCTCAACTGCTTGGGTTTCCCTCAGGCAAATGTAGTACCTAGTACCAAGTAACTAAAATATTGGTAAACGTCATTACGGTTTCTTGCAGCATCACCAGCTATATCAAGGGGACACAAACTGTGGCGTAGAACAATGAGGTACCAGGTACCAATATTGTATAAGTTAGTAAAGTTGATTCAAACAGCTACTATACAGTGGAAAAGTGACATAACTGGATGTGCCAAAGGTGTTAGCTGACTAAACTATACTCTTAAAAGTGAAGGCCTGGATCTGAAAACCTTCAGGTGGCAACTTTCCATTATGAGGTTCTTTAAATTTCAAGGTTGTTTAAAGCCAAAAGTGGTTCCTCAGTGGCATTGTTCCAACCCTGCTTGGCACCTTTATTTTTTATCAGCTGCATTCCCTAATATAATTCTTGGCAACCATACATGAAGAGTTTGGCATAAAAACCAATTTTCCACTGATCCCAGATGTAGTCGATCACACAAGACATGTTTGTAGCTCAAATTTTGTTTCCTTAGAACTAGTCAGTCATCTGAACCTTTCTGAAATTCATCCCTAAATCTTCTCTCAAATATTTTAGGGGTGATTATGAGAAGTATTTGAGTACTTATTCAGAAACACCATGTTGGAAGCCTGTAAAATGGCAAGAGAGAAAAAGAGAAAGTGACCATTCTGTCATACATGAACACACAGTGTGAACAACACGAAATTCTTCCTCTGTTTTTAACCCATTCACCAAGTGAAGCAGCAGGCAACCGGAAACACAGCGCCCAGGGAGCAGTGTGTGGGAACGGTAGTCTTGGGATTCGAACCCACGACTTCTTGATCACAGGGCGAATGTCCTAACCACTAGGTTACCAGCTGCCCCCGAGTATTTACAGAAAAACTTATTTTAATGAAGCCAAATTTGAACTCAGCCATGTCTGACATCGGTGGTAAATTGAAATTGTCATCATATGGCCAAACAATTTCTGTTGTCGAGGTGTCAGTTGTTTTGTTTGCTTTGTTTTACGTCACGCAGAACCAAAGGTATCGTAATTTTAAAAACATGTAGTAATATTAATAGTAACCGCTCCTGGGGTTTTAAAAATGGCATCACACGCAAATGCCCTTAAAAAACAAATATGAACAAACTTCTGTTATTTTAGGAAAAATACAAGATCTATGTACCCGGGAGAACTTTCAGGATAGTCTCTGCCTCCAGTGGGTGGGGAAACCTGCAGAGAGAGGGGGTCCGGAGTGTGGCCAAGCAGCGGCACGCTGAGGGAAAGAGCAGCAAACGGCGAGTGTGTAACAGAACAAGCAACGGTTCTAGACAGTTTTACACCATCTGTATTTACTGAAATCAGAGTTTACTAATACGCTCTGAGTTCTGAGGGTAAACACCGGTTCTAGACAGTTTTACACCGTCTGTATTTACTGAAATCAGAGTTTACTGATACGCTCTGAGTTCTGAGGGTAAACACCGGTTCTAGACTGATTTACGCCGATTATATTTACTGAAATCTGATGTTACTGATACACTCTGTTAGACGCTAAAACCCAAACAGTCCACATGGACTGAATCAGTTAAGAAGTATACTTGGCCCCTTCCTGCCTGGTGTGAAGCTGTTGCTTTTCTGGGTGAAGCGGTGCTTTGTGAAAAGTCAACCATGACCTTTTCCTGTCCTTTGGTTTCCTTCCCTCCATAATCTCAGCCCACCTCTTTTGATTTGATGTAATCTGCCTGATTTTTCACTAAACTCTCTTTAACCTCTTTAATCTTCTGGCTTCCTTCACCTCCTGATGCCTGGGTTGTGTGCAGGTCAACTACCCGGTGGTCCCGCTCAGAACCGTGACCACCTCTCAGGTGAGTCGAATTCAGTCTGAAGCAAGGGCCAAGGAGGGCGGAGAAACGTGCAAAATTTTACGTCCCCTCTTGCACCCTTTAAGGAATTCTCCCCAAATAGTCACCTTGCTCCCAAAGACCCGTGGAAAAGGGCTCTGTGGGGAAAAGCATTTGAACAGAGATTTACTGCTAATTGCCCTTTAACGGCCTGATCGCTCTCCATCGGCTGTCAGTGCGTAGACCACAGTGAAACCAAATCCTTCCTGTGCGGCGTTGGGACCTGGCTCATGTGTCCACAGTGGTGGACGACCATTGCCAGAGAAAGTTATGCTTTTGGATTTAGCTCTCATTTAGAGACCTTTATAAGTTGGGATGAGGCAGTGACACCCAGCAGATGCATCGTAGCATTGCAACATTACTTTTCAGATTTGAGGGGGTTGTGGGGGTGACTAGGCGAACAGAAGGTATGTTAGTATTTCCGTGAGCCTTCCAGGCAGCGATTCAGCGAGAACTCCATTACCCCATCTCTCACACCTAATCACAACTAATTAGCACTGCAGAGGACTACGGTTCACTTTTCCAGGAATTAACGGCGCACATGGAAGGGATTAAGCGCTTGATCCGGAGTCTCGGCTCTATGAACTGCTTCTTTAAGTGGGCTTAACATTTAATGGAATTTAACAAAACGATCAGACTTCGTAGTTTTTTCACTGCGGGAAGGGAGAGGGTGTGGGGGCGCAGAGACAAATCCAGGCCCACCCACAAGAAAGCACTTTGTCAAGGTTTAAATTCCACCTGAACTCTCGGTGCACCTTTCAGCCATAATCCGTACAGTCGCAGAGCGCTTAGCAAAGTCAGGGCTGTATTTCAGCAGAGGCTCTGCGGCTAATACCCTTAATACCCAACTGTTGCTGACCAAAGGCCCCAGCATAACGACAGCATGGTCAGTTTGATTTGGCTCTCCTGTACCTCCCAGAGTCCCAGACTACGGTCAGACCTCGCAAGTGCTACGAAAAAGTTCTAGCTCGTTGGCCTTCATGGCCAAGTTATTGGAAACACTTACCATATAAGTGCACTTCGTGGGTACAATTACAGACCATAGCCCAGCTGAACAGTTAACGCAACAGACCCCCTCTACCCTGTCCGTCAACTGAATGGGACCACGCTAGGGGATTTCCCTGTTTTTGTGATGTCACAAAAACCCAACACATTTACATATATCTGCTTCATTCAGCCTACAGTAGTTAAGCCCCGCCTATTCACGGTGAAACCATGAGGGGCGTTTAAGCTCAGACTGTTTGTTTTTTTGTTGTTTGTTTGCTGTTTTCTTTTTAATGAGGCACAATTCAGCTCAGCCTATCAGAATAGAGAATATTTACATATATCATGCATGACCTGATTCATTCTAAGGAAAAAGAGGACTCAGACAATGATCAAATATGAAATTACTAGTTCAAAAAAAAAACTATAATAGTATATAATAGTACAAACTTGAATAAACCAAACGATAAAAACGTGGATAATACGGGATATGGACCCTTTTAACGCTTCCATTCAGAACCACTTTGGACCACATTTTTGACTATAAGAGGGCATTTCACACCAGACCAGCCTGAATGACTTTGTCTTAACTAGTTATTTTGCGGTACTTTTCATGAATTGAAGCCCACTGGCTCCAGCACAGCAGTAGCTGATGAGCGACACTGGTGTCGGTTAGTCAAACCGTGCAATGTTATAGAATTCACGTTAATTCATCTTCATGAAAAACTCAGAAAACAGTTTTGCTTTTGGGTAGATACTTTGTGGCTTTTGGGGGAAAACAACAATCTCTGCGCTTCCTCTCCCTGAATGAGTACATCATCCTGGACAGCTCCGGTAAATATTTGCGCGGTCAGCTTTCTGTTCGGCAGCCGATGACCTCTGTTCTCCTGGCACTTCACTAAAGGAGTATCCAAGGAGGAGAGGAACCCGACAGCTCGGGCCGGGGGCCGACCTGCTTAACATTGTCCACAAAAGTGGATGATCAACATCCCTTGTTTGACATGTTCAGCTGACGTGTTTTATTTTTTTAACTGTTTGAACACGAGCTGCATGGATCAGCGCCAAAAGCACAAAAATATGGCAAAACAGCTCCTTATATGGAAGTTCCCCGGTTTGTATTGGTACTCGAGGTGTCAGATGTCATGCTGAGCTTTGTTTGGTGTTCCTGTGTCACGTAGAACCAAAGTTTCTGTAATTTAAAAACATGTAATGATAATAATAATAAACACTACAGGGTTTTTTTTAACGGCGCCACACGCAAATGAAAATGAAGAACAAAATTGAACAAATTTCTTTTATTATAGGTCCTAAAAACAAACTCAAAAAACTCAAGACCTTAGAACCCGGGAGAACTTTCAGAACAGTCTCCGTTCACAAGCTCCGGAGAGTGGCCAAGCGGCGGTGCACCGAGAGAAACAGCAGCAAACGCAGAGCATGTATGAGAACAAACACCGGTTCTAGACTGTTTTACACTGGTCATATTTACTGAAGTCAAAGTTTACTGATACACTCTGAGTTCTGAGGGTAAACACCGGTTCTAGACTGTTTTACACTGGTTATATTTACTGAAAT
>JBBJLS010000041.1:2127485-2145820 GCA_037577275.1 Bryconaethiops microstoma
AGGAGGGTGTGTGAGGGTTGTGTGAGGGAGAGGAGGGTGTGTGAGGGTTGTGTGAGGGAGAGGAGGGTGTGTGAGGGGCGTGTTGGGTCATCCACGATGCTGGTGGCTTTGCAGATGAATCCTATGATGTTCGTGACAGAGGGGAGATGATCTTCACTGTCCTCTATAGGGTCTTCCATCTGATATGGAACCCATACCAGGCTGTGATCGAGCTACAGAGAATGCTCTATGTAGTCTCTCTGTTGAATGCTGTGATAATTGTGTTTTTGCGTGGAGGGGGTGCTCTCTACTCATGTTCGCTGATTGTCCTGGACCCAACAACCACCTCTTTCGTTTTGTCCACATTTAGAGACAGGTTGTTGCCTCTGCAAAAGTCTGCCACATCGTTGTTCTATCTGATCAAACCACATTTCAATAACTCTGCATAAACAAAGCACTGAAAAAGTTGTTCAGAGCTTGTCTGGCAAGAAACTCACCGAGTTCACTCTGATGTTGAATGGAACCAGACGTCTGCCGCTAGGTAAACCCATCCATGGTGGAGGGATACATGCAGGGCAGTGTGAGGCAAAACAAATCCCAAAGAAAGCTGATTTAGTTTAGATTTGCCACTATTTTACCATAATCAATATTTTATATAAACACTAAGGACTGTTAGTAAATACAATGAGTAGATTTGGGTTGGAAACGTCTGGCTTCATTTACCACCACTGTACAGAAATATATAATAATAGTCGAGAGAAACCATTGGCTATGGTTGCCAAGTCACAAAATATTCCCCAGTCAGCACAATGGTTAATAAGCTGCCACATTAATATAGAACAAGGTTTGAGCGTGTGGAACTATAATCTGTTTTATATTACGGTCAATATTCAACATTTATTGCTTGGCAAGCTTAGCAACCATAAAATAAATGTCAGATTGTTTTACCAAACTGATTTTTTTCTCAATCTATCCATTTTAGTCCAAGCACAGAAACTAAACACACGGCGTCTCATGAATAAACATCCCATGGCGTACAGACCATAAATGGATTTAATGCAGGCTCAATCTGCATGTGGCCTAATCCTTATTCTTGTCCACATCCACATTTGCAAGTAAGCGTCTCCGAAATAATGACCTCGCATTCAAGCGGGCTGAAATCACATACTTGCGGGTGAGTCACCTTGCAGTGGGGCGCCTGACCAACAGTCCACAATGAGAGCACCAGCGCTTTAACCTGGAAGCCACATGTGCCCCGTTATCGGCTTCCCGGACGCTGCTCTTGAGCTCATTTTTGACTTATTAGGTAATAACGGTTGTCTTTTAATCTAGTCTCAACTTTGTGCTTAGATCCTCATGTGTGTGTGTGTGTGTTTATGTATAAATACTCACACACACATTTTGAACTTTTTCTCATATTTCAACATCTGTATAGGCCTCAGTTTTGTTTGTGGTGGAGAAGTTGTTGTTGTTGTTGAGGTGGGGTTTAGGCTCCTTTTTGAAGAAACACTCACATAGAAAGACAGATGGGTGGGTAGAGACAACGTTTGAATCCAACTCCACAGAAGCCTCTAATCAGATCCACCTGACTGTCATCTGAACTCACATTTCAGCGAAAGAGAGGAAACTGGCCTTTCTGTTTAAAGACCGTAACGTGGTCAGGGTCCCAAATTCACATCAGTTTAAACCACGACACAGAAGAGCTTCAGAACTGCATTCTGAAGATTTCTGGTTTTACTGACCACGTCAGTCATTTGGTATACATTTGTTTCTGTTATTCATTTCCAGGATTAAATGAAAACCTTTCCTTTTTCATGGTTGACAGTAAATGAAAGAGCAATGAGGAGAAAGAAAAGTGTTGGCAGTTTGATAGTTTCACTCTAATTACAATAGTACAGGAAGATAAAATACCCAACACAACTCAACACAGTCCGCCCCACCCATGGTCTCAGAATTTTAACCCCACTATAAGTATTTACTGTACTTATCAAATTAAAATGGATCCATCAGTGTCAACGAGCTTTGAGACCCAGTTCAAATCAAATTACAACTGGTCCGTTCGATTGGTCCGTTCACTTCCTTCGCTCTCACTGTGTAGTGGGCTGAGGTTTTGCCAAAGCATGTCTTAATAAACATCAAGAACAAGCTCATTTTTCTTGTAAACCAGGAGGGACGGCCGGCCTGGATCCTCCAGTCATGCAACATCCATCTGTGACCAATCACCCTGCACTCCCACCACCGTATTTCTTTTGCAAAATGTGTTTTTGTTTGCAGGTCCAGCTTTTCTCTAGACCCACTGCTGACCCATTGGTGCCATTGGTGTTATTAAATGAAGCCCCTTCTGTTCTTAATCCACAGGGGCATTGACACTGTCCCCATTTCTGCTCAGAGTTACTGCTTTTCCAAAGCTTGCGAGACGGGATCGCCACCCTCCTCCTCGTTCACTTGACATGCAGAATAAATCAGGCAGAAGGAGTCGGGCCAGCCCAGGCGTGACACTCAGCAGACTCTTAAACATGTGTTCTGGTGACTTGGATCGCAGCCCCCCTGGGAGACGCGAAGCAGATCTCTCGGGATGCCGCTATGTAACGTTAGCAAGTGGAAACACACACGTTAGTGGCGTCTGGGCCCCCCAGGCTGCCATATCTGTGAATTTAATTGTGGGTTGTCTATCAGCAGCTGTGAGGATGGAAACAGACACTAGAAATAACATTTTTACTCTAAAAGTCTGTTTTTGCAGTGGAAGGATGGTAGGATGAGGCCACGTCTCTGGCTACACTGTCAGTTTGACATGTTATCCCATGTAATTACGCAATTATGTATCTGATTAGGTACTTTACGTATTTAGGTCATTGTAACGCAAGTCTTTGTAGAATTACATTTACACAAAGGCTCCCCACTATTGAGATTTATTCATTTATTTTTGTCTGTAGTGGTAAAACTATGGGAATGACGGAAGGTAGGTGGGTAGAAGGACTACTCTAATGATAAATCACAACACAAATCTCCTTTTCTACTTACAAGCACAGACATGGGACAGATTGAAAGCATAGACTCACTTTTTCCACACAGTTCTTCTGCCTGTTTGATTGAGCATCGAGTGTGAAAATAATTTATTACAATTTACATCCCAAGGCACTTGCAAAGCAAGACTATAACAAGATGAAAGAAGAAAAGGGGTTATAAAAGAGTGATGAATGGTGAAAAAGGGAAGAGATGTTGAAAGAGACAAGAATGAAGGATGAAAGAGAGTAGTAGTAAAGGATATTTGAAAAAGAGCAAAAACAAGGAGAGAGAAAAAGAGGAGACAGTAGCAAAAGAAAGGGGAAGTAAAGGAGTGCTGAGGGATGAAAAAGAGAAGACCGGAGGAATGAAGAAACAAGGGAGTGCTGAGGGATGGAAAAAGAGAAAACATGAGGAAAGAAAGGAGAAATAAAAAGATTACAAAGGGAAGAAAAGAAAGAAATGAATAAAGGATGACAATGAACGAAATAAAGCTAAGAGAGAAATGAAGGGCAAAAAAGAAAGGAATTGAGGAAGAAAAGGAAAAAGCAATGAAAGAAATAAAATGAAGCGACAGCACTTTTAAAGATTAGGATGGAGTTAAAGCAGATGCTGGTTTGTACACTAAAGGGTTAAATGTTCACCAGCTTTAAAGGCATTGTTTTATTTTATATTATGCATTTTACCATTTTTATGGAATTGTATTGTTTTGTGATGTCTGTGAAAAACTTCATGAATAAACTTTCCTTACTTACATTTAAATGCAGAAGCGAGTCTCTTTAACACTGATTCACGTGACGCAGCCAACGTGACTCATATCTCTATCTGAAGGCAGCTGCAGGAGCCCCCCCATAAGAGAGCGGTGGGCAGTTGTCCACGGCCAAACTCCGTTGGGAGCTGAGCTGTGGAGGCCAACGCTGAATGCAAGGCCAGTAAAAGCGATCAATTATGTGATTAGTGTGGCTAAATCTTGCCCAAACGTACCCAAACAGCTTTCATTAAACAAAAATGCCTCTTTCTCAGCCATGCACAAAGAGACGAGAGCCTTTCCAGCGTCCTCCCTCTTTTCTTCCCTCCACGACGCAGCAGCGCTGTGGTTTTGTCCTGCTTCCATTGCTGTTTAATGAGGATGGCATGGTGTGCTTTCATTCAAAGTGTAAAGTGTCTGTTTGTCATACATGAACACACCACAGCACACAGTGTGAACAGTGTGAAATTCTTCCTCTGCATTTAACCCATTCAACCCATTCAACCCGATTAACCCATTCACCAAATGAAGCAGCAGGCAGCCAGGAACACAGCACCCGAGGAGCAGTGTGTGGAGACGGTGCCTTTCTCAAGGAAACCTCAATGGCAGCAGTGGCAATCAGGCCCACAACCTTCTGATTACATGGGGCAACTCCCTAACCAGGACACCAGCTGCCCCATCTACCTCTTCCCTCCCGCATGTCCAGTTAGGGTAAGTTTAGGCAGCATCGTTCTTCTTTGCTCTTTCTCTTTTTTATGTCTGATCTTCTAGTAAGGCGTCATCTATCGATCAATGTTGCCAAACCAGCATGTCCATCTTCTCCAGACACAGCCGCATCTTCTCAAAATGCTCGGAAGAGAACATTTACAGCATTTAGCAGATACTTTTATCCAAAGCAACTTCCAATCCCTTAACTGGAGCAACTTGCTGTTAAAGGTCTTGCTCAGGAACACAGTGGTGGTGATGAAGGTAGGATTCGAGCCCATGACCTCTTGGTCCAGAGGCATGTATCCTACACACAACAACAATCTCGAAGGACTGAAACATGGAACATGTTGAGCTGAATGTGCAGCAGAATGAAGAAATAAGGGTTCTCTTTGTGACGCCATAGAAGAACCAGCAGGTGGTACTTGAAAGAGCTATTCCTGTACAAGGGTCATGAATCTCCTTTACATTATGTGGAGTTTCTTTATGCTTCTAAAAGATTCTTCACATTCACACATGTCATGCAAATATGGTTCTACAGGGAATTATCTATTCGTCACATCATCTTATCATCATCTTTATCACAACATACTATTTTGCAGTAATAAGCCTTTTTTTTCATAATTACCAGATATTCCGTTTCATACTTGTCACATAATACATTTGTGCTTCATTATTATTTTATTATGTGAACTAGTGATAAGTTGAGTGGATTTTTATGCTGGCAATACATCACCCTAATAATTGCAACAACTTATAAATAGCATGTTCTACAATTGTACCAATTGTAAGAGCACAGTATGAGTTGAGTGGAAAAGTATCCATCGGAGCTGTGTGTGTGTGTGTGTGTGTGTGTGTGTGTGTGTGTGTGTGTGTGTGTGTGTGTGTGTGTGCACCTTGGCTGTTGTCTCAGGCTCCTGCTGCCTGGGACGAAGGGTACCAGGCACTGGAAAAGCAATTATATCCTGCATGCATGAGCGAGTGCAGGTCGAACAATTCATGGACATGCCCCGAGAGATCCCGGGTGTTCCTGAGTCTGAGAGAAAAAAAATCCACCCAGAAACAGCAAGAAAGGACGACATGTATGTGCACTATGTACCGAGGGCAAACACGGGCATGTGCACACATTGATCAGTTATGGAATTAAGCCACTGCTGGTTCAGCATCTCTTGCACTGTAAACTGGAATACACTGAAGTTGGGAAGCCAGTTTCCTCCCGTTCACCACAATTCATTTTATTTTCAAGTAAATTAAAATTCTTTGAAGATCTTTTTGTTCTAAAGCATGTTCGTTTGATTATGTTTTTTGTGGAAATGTATACTGTTACCAATAAGGGTAAAATTGGGATTTTGTCATGAGTTGGGCTTTGCAGGGGGATTTGTATTTGTCAAATGCGACAGGGGGTGGTGACTTTCTACATCGATATGGGGAGGCCGTGGTGGTGCTCTCTCTGTAGTCCCTCAATGTCCTGTACGGAGCTGAACCCAAACCAGGAGGTGATGTTCTGAGTCACTTTGTACGCTGGTGCTGTAAAAAGTGTCCTGACTCAGAACATCACGTCTTGGTTTGGATCCAGCTCTGTACAGGACATTAAGGGAACAGAAAATGATATGGGACACTTTACTAGACCAGCTCTACTGTCTCTGCAGTCCATTTATACCAGGAGATGCAGAACCAGAGACTTCAGAATCATCAGAGACTTATCTCACCCAGTAACTGCCTATTTAACCTGCTGAAATCAATATAAACACTAGCTCTAAATGGTTAAGAAAAGATATTTTGGGGTTAAAGTGAGTAAATAACATGTTTGCTGACCTTTTTGGTCACTTTGGTGAACTTTACTTGGAACAAAAACAACAATAACAATGAAAAAAAACAAAACAAAAAATAAAAAGTCCCTGAGTTCCTGCCCCCCACCCAAACCGGAGGTCAGACAACGGGCTTGGCCGTTGACCCCAGGCTTCAGTTTCTGCCAGGGTTACCTCTTCTTGGCCATTTGTGAATAAAGACAATGCAACAAATTGTCTTTTCAATTGTGTGTCACTCACTTTCTCTTGTGTCTTTTCGATGTGTGTGGTAGCGGTGGGTCGAGGGGTTTGGTGGTCTATGGTTTCAGTTCTATTTATTTAGTCGTTCAGTGCTGGAGAAGTGGGGGGTGCGTCTGGTCCCTTGGAAAAATGGCCTCATTGTCTGAGTGGAGCTCCAACTGACCTGGCTTCAGCTCCACCCCCCAGTCCTCCACCCCCCCACATGGGGCTGGTTTAAGGGGGGTGGGGGTTCGGACAAAAGGGCTTTAAAGCTTTAATTTCGAATTTAGCTCAGCCTGACAGAAGCAGTAAGAACTCCTAAGAAATAAGCCTCTGGTGGGGTTTTCAAACTGTGGAAGAGAAGATGGTGCATGTCCAAATGTTTATTGACCCCAGTGTTTCTTTTGAAATCAAAAGTATTAACATTGAGAGTTTGTCCCCCCCTTAAAAAATTGCTTTGAGGATTTGATTGCATTCAGTCATGCAAGCATTAGTGAGGTCAGATAATGATGTTGGATGATTTGCTCACGAACTCTACTCCTCGTGATCCCAAAGCTACTGGACGGAGCTCCACAGTCCAACTCTGGGGAGCTTTATTACTATTTTTGACTCACGTGCATCTTGTGTTGCTGCCCGCTGCTTCACTTGGTGAATGGGTTAAATAGACTAAATGCAGAGAAGAAGTTCACACTGTGGTGCGTTCACATATGACAAATAGACACTTAACTAAAGGAGCACCTCATGGTAACTCATCATTAGAAGGGCTGTCTGAATACTTTTGGACACATAAATCAAATTATGTTATAATTTATAACGGGCAGGACAGGTTTTGTGAGAGTGGAACATCACTCTAGTCCTTCTTGAAGTTCTAGATTCATCACTGACTGTGAATACTATCAGTGATTACAACCAGTGTGTGTGTGTGTCAGATGGTCTAACTCGAAGGAGTGTGTCAGCTGGTCTAACCACTGGGTATGTGTCAGGTGGTCAAACCTGTGTGTGTGTGTATCAGGTAGTTTAATCAGTGTGTGTGTGTCAGGTGGTCAAACCTGTGTGTGTGTGTGTATCCGGTAATTTAATCAGTGTGTGTGTGTGTCAGGTGGTCAAACCTGTGTGTGTGTGTGTGTCAGGTAGTTTAATCAGTGTGTGTGTGTGTCAGGTGGTGAACAGCAGCATTTCTATACCAGAACTATTTACTGAAGGAGTTGCTGTAGAAATGCTGCACACATATACTGTATGTTCATATGTCTGTTACAAGCTTCACACACTTTAGATTCTCCTAGAACATCCCTGATAGTGCTTCACTTTATACAATGTATTTATGTGCAGGTAACTGATCAATTGTCTTAAATCATGTGAGAAAATTTTTACAAAGTACAAACTGTTTACAGATTAGGTGAGCTCCTCAGTATGGTTTCGGTCAGGGATCGCATCTGGCACATCCTCAGACGTGCCGTGTGTTTACCCCAGCCAGGCGCTTGTGTTCCAGTTTTCCAGTTTTATAGTCCTTAAAGTCGTTTGATTCGGCTTGCTGCCGGCTCCCACAGTGGAGAGGAAGGAAAAAAAATAGGCTCATATACAAACAACATGCCTCGTCCACGTCGCATGGGGAAAAAGCGACAGAAGACGCTGAGCATCTGAAGGGAGCTCGTAAAGCTGCTCGGGGTTTGTACAGTCGGAATAGGTAGCGCCGAACGCTGGAGGTGGAGGGCGGAGGGCACGTGTGAGGAAAACAAGTCATAAATCCACGGCGGGAACACACATGGCGTCCCATTAAATTATAAACCCATCTGAAGCTACAGACTATAATTCTGCGGAGACAAAGTGATTCATTACTGAAGAGATGAAAAGCTACACCCCCCCGAGGTTATTACAGATGTTGGGAGACAATTTTCCTTTTGCAACAGCTGGGTAGTTTGTTTTGTTTTGTTTTTGAAACTCGAAGACCTCTTAGTTGAACAAAAGAGAAATTGTTCACATAGAAACAGCTGCCATCATAATTAAGGATTAATATTTGAGGCCAGGCCAAATCAGATAACTGAGATAAATGTGTCATGTGCATATATATATATATATATATATATATATATATATATAAACGACAAATGTTTTACAAATGTTACCTGTTTGGGCAAAACATTATATAAATTTTATGCTATGGTGTTCCAGGTGGTTGCTAGTTGCTACTGTGTTGTTAAGCAATCGCCACCAGGGGGCTCTGTGTAGAAGCTCAGAGGTCTTTTGTTTTTTTTCTTGGTCTTAATAAACAGGATGGGGGTCCCTAGGTAAGCTGTCACTAAGGGGTAACAAATGTTCAGTAACATGTTCAGGAAGTGATGATCCCAAATCTCTCCACCCTTCTGGCCAGCATGGTGTCCACCCATCCACCTAGCTGAACTGCGCCGCTGCGTCCATTTACATTTCCCTCCCGACACAGTCTGGAACTGCTTTCTCTCCGAGGTTTTTCAGAACTCCAGCAACAAATGGGGGACTCATTCTGATTGGTTCCAGAATGCAGTTGGGTCGGGCTGGAGCCGCCACGCATGATTTGAAGCACGCTTTGATACTCTGATTAGGCCATCAAAGCCCTGATGGATTTATTTCGCAACGCCTTGCCTTTTTTGATGTCATTGCAAGTGACACGGACGGGAGCCAGTCCAAAGTCGACAGTGATCAATAGAGCAGCGCCATACAACCTCTAAACCACTCCATACTGCTCTCTCACTGGATTGTCTCGGAAGGCAAATTATATGGCTGGTCCTGGCATGGGAACTGGCTTTGAGGACTCTCTTTCGGCCCTATTTTCCCTCCTCTCTCCGCAAAAGCCCATTTTCTTTCACCACTGTCCTCTGTTTTCCATGCCGCTTGGTGTTTGTTATAAAACCTGCGGGTTCCGTGTTGTAATCCACATCCTTCCATTTATGGGGAAACCGGAGCAGGGACGTAATCGGAGAGGAAGATTATCTGAACATGACTCAAAGACACATGTTACCTCTCTTCAGGCCTGCTTCCTGGAGCCATAAATCAGGACTCGGCTCCAGCGTGCCGATGCAGATGCAACATCCAGGCTCCTCTCAGCTTCCGCGCACTCTCGGTCCATTCGCATTTGATTACGAATGGACCAAGAGTCTATTCCTCTGTGATTCAGTGCAAGAAAAGTATTTTCATTAGAACTCAAGAATATCACGCTTCTCAAAATGGACAATGAAATGACAGAAAAAAGCAGATGTGATTTCATTATAAGAATTGTGTCCTGATGGGATCATCTGACAAATGATATGTGTATTCTTGTCCCATGATGTCCCAGGGGAGGGCTTTCTCTCCTTGTGCTTGGTTATCACACTGGGACACCGTCCTGAAAACAATCTGGTCCTGATACTGTCGAAGGCTGAGGTTTGGCGATGGAAAATGTCTTTTGAGACGTTCCTTGGGCATTTCTTTCCTCTGCTTTAAAAGAGTTTGCTTTTGCAGTGTTTGACCTTAATCAACATTAAAAATATGGACAAAAAGAGAGAAAAAAAAAAGGTTGATGCCTTTGGTAATGAAATCCAGAGGACAGGGAGGGGGGAAGGAGATGTTTTGAATTTTGGGCTGTTTAATCTCAAGTGGTTTTTGGAGGGATAAACATGCTCTTTATTCCAGCCCATTGGGTTTGAGCAAACCATTTCTTTTCTTCACCCTCAGCCCTCTGCCTCATGAACCACAAAATTATGACCATGTTAGGAGAGAAGATGCAGGCAACAGTACAGCAGTGTGGTTTAGATCAATGTAATGTACCGAACTGGGGAAAGGGAGGTTGCGTCGGTTGTCTGTCACCCAGCCTGAGGCCATGTGCTGAAATTACAACCTGAAATCTACTTGTAACATCTCATATATGGTGGGATGTGATCTTCAGTGGTGGGTTTTAAGTAGTCTGACTTGTGATGTCAAAATAATCTGTCCACAAACCTTCTTTTATCTAAATGTTGAAGGGCCTTCAAAGCTTATCCTGATAATGAACGAACCTTGTTCCTCTGTGTAATGCAATCCACTGATTTGGCTTTGGAAGGCTTTTCATTGTGCATCAATCTCCATAAAATGATTATTTTAGCATTTTTCACCTCACTTTAGGATTCCACAGGGACTCGTGGCAAGTGGAATCGACAATTTCCAGGATTTATCTTCAGAACTGGAACACTATGCAGTCACATTGATTTTGGGTCACTCACAAAATCTTTGCAAGGCTTGTGTGATTTGGTAATACTCATACTTGCTTCCTAGTGGGATTAAAAAATAAATAAATTATGTATAAATTATGTAAAAATAAATTATGATTTTAAAAAATGAATTATGCGATTTCTAAGGTTAACCAAAGTTAAAGTGAATAAGTTGTGGTTATGGAAATTACATTACACTATATTACACATTGCACATGTCAAAGCTAGTCAGATAGTTTTCTGGGTAGAGAATCGGTGGTAGAAGCTAAATTTACTAGGTATTTATTTGTTTGTGAAGGGTGGCCTTTTCCCACCTTGCTTTCATTTTGTCAATTTGTTTTTGGGCGGCTGCGATGGAAAAATGGACTCGGTCTAGACCAACTGACAGTTCAAGTCCAAATACCAGCCAGTCCAAGACAAGACTGTGACCACGCCTTGAGTCTGGATTTAAATCTGAGACTGGACTGGAGTTCTACAGCCCTGTATGTAGGTAAGTATGTTTTCTAGACTACAGAAATGGACTTGGCCAGCTAGTCACCATGCTAGTTGTTGCTAGTTATCTAGTATATTTGCATTGAGACAGTTTTAGACTTGACAGTAGACAGTGAACTGACTTCACCAGGTTCCTTCTATCTTAGCCAAAACATCCATAGCTCTTAATTTTTTCAGTGTAATTGAAATAGCGAAAGGATCAATGTTCCAGTGCTGCAGGTTAAAACAGAAGATCTTTCCCTCTGATGGTTAGTATTGGGATCTGGAATGCCATTCTGAATCTGGTACAATTTAATCTGAGTGATTACACACAACCATATACTGACGGCAAAGAGGATTCAACCCAAGTATAACAAAAATTCGCTTTATAAAGGTCTGGACAGCAATGCTGTTGGGATGTGGGGTGGATTGTGTAAAATAGAAAGTTGCCCAGTTGCGGTGTCGCTTTGACCACATGTTCATCGCCCCAGCTCTAGTTAGAATAACAGCAAGCCGCTAACTTCAGCTTTTATACGTGGCAAGGGAGGGCGTAGATGGAAGGGCTGGTGCTCAATGCCACAAGAGGAAGGGAAATGGGACAGTATGGTGAAGGACACTCTAAACAGGATATTAAACAGCTAATAAACATTGAGAGGCACATGGTGCTTCTTTTTAATGCTTCCCAGGCTTCCAAAACAATATGGCTGACTAATGTGTGCTCCAAGTTGAATGGCACAAATGCAGCTAGAGACTATTTTTAACCAAGTCTAGTGGCACATTTTCTGTGGACCATTGAATGTGGTACCATGATCTCATTTACTAAGCATGCTAGCTCTTTTAATGAGGTTCTTTTGAGTTGGTCTACACAAAGCTTACACAAAGCTCACAGTCCAGGCCTGCTGGAGAGGTTTGTCCTGAATTGCAGAGCTGGATTCATTGCTAGTAAGCTTTGAGAGCAAGGCTAAAGGGAGTTGAGTCAGCATGACAACCAACAATCACCTGTCCCGGAATAGCCTCACATGAGTTATGAAGAAAGCCAAAGGGGCATGTCATGGAGTTTTGCTAATGTGATTGTGAGTGTTGGGGCACTCTATTTGACGCCTTACCTAATGAACCATAAAAACCCCCTACAAAGCGAAAAATCTACGGACATGGCAGATTATCGGGCCGACGGCGAGGCTGTCCAGGGACGCCTGAAGAATGTGAATCTGAGCCGAACATGTGGCGGACTTTCAGAGCGAGAGGGAAAAAATGGCCGTGCCTTCCAGTTGCATGTCTGTATTTATTAGTCTCATGGCCGTAAATCTTGCCTTTTTAAAGAGAACCAGCTTGAATCTCCCCGAGGTCACGGTGCAGCGGTGTGTTTGGAACAAAGGCGAGGCTGAGAAGCACAGTGGCCTCTGCCTTGAAGGCACTTTCCCCGTGTGCCGAATTATAACATCACTAAGCAGATAGGACCAGTGGCAACACAGGCAATTTAACGCTTGTCTTTTTAAGGCTTGTACGAGTGTGACGGTTTCACCCGAGGATGCCCCGTGGTTGCAGTGTCATGCACAGCCAGGTAGAGACTCACAAACCTACAGCAAATCTCACTCCCTAGAGATGGCCGAGGAATCAGAGTATGTCTGATGGACATGTTTGTCACAAGACCCACAACGGGGCCTGCATCCTTAACCATTGTTACACGGGTTTAATCTGTTCTCATTCAAATTGTGCAGTATAACTCTTATATAACCTTTTTTTTAAAAAATATGTATGTTATTAAGTGTTAGTCTCATCACCTGCTGCTATCTCATTTTATCGCATTCATCATATTTTTATGGCACAAGCACTAAGTCACTTGTCATAAACACTCAAACTACTAATCTGTTATTATATGATATCTCTTATTGTGGTTGTTATAGTTATATTGTTATTCCATTTGCACTATCACTACTGTTATTGTCTTTTTTAAACTCTGTTATCGTCTTGTCTTTATTCCTCTCATTGCACTGAGCATGCTCATGACAATAGAAGTACTTTCGTATCTTATCTTAAAACTAAAGACAAATCCAAAGCCTGAAGACAGCGTTGCTTGATATCTCTCCTTTCTTAAGGTTTGCACAAGAATTCCTATGAAAATCATGTGCTGGCAGACCTCTGGTTTTTGTGTGATCTGTAACTTTGAGGCCAGTCGAGCTCCATGCCGATCCCAGCCTGCTGCTGGCCGGGAGCCAGCCACTGTTCGACAGAGCCGTGTGCTTCCCCAGCGCCCCCAAATTCCCCACATCTGCTACTCATTGCATCCTCTCTGTGCCCGTCAGTAAAGCTACCGTTCATACGCCTCCTTTCTCACACACATGCTGGTGCATCTCAGGTGTGCGCTGGCTGAGGCACAGACTCAGAATAAAGATGAAAGTTTTTCGTGGAATGTGAAAATCTGCATGTTTTTTTTTTTAACACACTTCCAAGAAATGATCATGACCACATGTGACCACACACATACAAAGCAGTTGTTTTTTTTTTTTTTAATTTAAGACTAAGATTTAAGATTTTTATTTAAGACAAACTGATCTGCTGCCTCTAGATTTTGGTTCTGCTCTGCTGAAACAGTTCCCTACAGACCAGAGGGAAATTCATGCTGTTACCAGTTTCAGCAGTTGCTTATGGTCACAAGAGGCATAAAGAACCATAAATAAACATAAACAATCATAAATAGTCATATGATGGCTTTGCTTTCCAAAACAAAACAAAAAAAAGAAAGCCAAGAAAGATGAAATGATGGAAAAACACATTTCTATTTCATCCTTTTATTGTTAATATTTGTGCCAACGTTACTAATACACATTATACATTATGTATATTATTGTGACTAATACAAGCTATATTTGTAATGAAGTAACCTATTTTGGTGATTAAACATATACACACATTTTCACATTTGATATCAATACGACTAATACAAATACAAGCAATCAGTTGTGAGATATTGCTGCTGTGGGTTTCCTTCCTTTCAGTGATGTGCACAGTGCTAATAGAAAGAATCTTCAAACAGCTGAACACAGCTTTAGAATCACAGGCAAATATGCCGTAATTATCAATCTGCCTGACTGAGATTTGACACTTTGAATTGATTTGTGTTTTTGATTGATTTGTGAGTCAAGTGATACATACTAATCAAGTAATCGTGACAGCCCTGACTTTGTTTTAAGTTGAACTCAATTGCAGAGTACATGAGAGAGTAGGAAGTTCACGCACTTTGCTCCAAGAACGCTCTCTGAATAGAGTAGAGATTCCCACCTGCAGTCCACGTGCTCATACACACAAGTATTAAGGCGACCGGAGTACTCAGGGTCCTGAAAAGATGAACTCAATGACTGAGCAGTGACTACCTCTATTACCTGGCTTATATACCATGTGATGCATTCGCTTCTGAGTCCTCGTGCATGTCACACACGACAGGTGTGTGTGACATAAGTGTTTCATATATATTTAAAAATGACCTGCAAACTTCCCTCTCTGGCCCACACAAGATTGAATGTTTGAGTCACATTCACTAAAAAATAAAAACCCCTTAAAATACCAGATCATTCATTGTGATGCAACCTTTTGACCTTGTGGGGATTACAGGACCTGGAGAGCATGTAGCACATGGATTATAAATCTCGTTTATACCCCACTAATTATCATCATTAGCCCCAATTAACAGCCTTTAGCCCCAGATTAACAAACAACGGAGGTCCTTTCAAGCATGCATGGCCTACTTAAATAATGCTGGTATTTTTTTTAGGCAGTCATAATAAAAACGTTCATTTGCACGCCGTAAGTATTTATTTGCACTCTGTTAGCATGGACGCAATATGAAAGAATTCCAGACCCACTGTGTTCCAGATCCACATTCAGCCTGTGTAAAAGGAATAGAACGAAAATTTTCACCAGTTTCAGAAAGTTTTTTTTTTTTTAATTTAGAGCACCAGACTGTCTGCATTCTATTTTTATTTCTAGGCCCAAGATGAAATGCATCGCTGCTTTGCCATGGGTCTGTTCCAGGCCAGAGATCAGATGAAACAGATGGAACGGGAAAGGCCAGGAATGAACTGCGCAGCATCCATTTTAAAACGCTCAGTTCTATTCACAGTGGTGGTAAAAGGAGCCAGGCATCTTTAAAAGCTCCCTCACAGAAAGACGTTCCACGAAATGGTTACGAATGTGCTGCCTGATGCCTGAGACGTTGTTTTACCAGAGTTTTGAGATGCTTTTAGTCCTAAAAACGATATCCACTTCATGATGGAGGGATACACGCAGGGTGTTTTGCGAAAATATCAAAATAGTCTCCAAAGAAAACTGATTTAGTTCAGATTTACCAACATCAACAACCATATAAACACTCAGAGACACATGGAGCTTCACTGCGAGCCAATGGTAAATAAAATGGGCAGATTAGTGTTGGAGACGTCTGGTTCCATTCACCACCACTGAAATAAAAATTGTCCCCGTGAACCACTCTGAATGACTTTGTTCAAGCACTGAATTATAGAAGAGCATTGGAAAATGTATGCAAATCTAGGAACAACTACATATGTAATACTTCCGGCTATAACGAATCACAACGAATTTCCCACTTGTGGGACTGTTATCAAAAAATGCATTAATACATGAGAATAAATTTTGCAGCTCTGGGTGTGAGACATACGCTGTCCTGCTGTGTCTTTAAAGGTGGACCCTACTGCTCTGGATGGGACTTGACAACATCGATTAGTTTCCATTTTGTTCGAAATCGATGTGACGGACTAAAGCTCCACCCAACCCCACATTGTATTGGCTGAATCATGGTTCTATTCTGATGCATATTATCAACAGAACATCTCACATGCCCATTGCTGCCCATTGGTGGTGTACAAAGGTTAGTATGGGCGCTCTGACCAGTCTGCAACCCCATACACAGCAGGGGGAGCTGCACTGTGTGTTCTGACCCCTTTCTGTCAGAACAGCACGACCTTCTTCAGTACAGCAGCTCTGTAGGATTGGACCAGACAGGCTAGTCTTCTCTACCCATATGCCCGTATCCATCAGTGAGCTTTTGGCCCAGGACAACGTTGCCAGTTCACTGGTTGCCCTTTCTTGGACCACTTTTGGTACGAACTAACTACTGCAGACCAGGACTCTTCCACAAGACCTGCAGTTTTGGAAAAGTTCTGCCTCAGTCGTCCAACCATCACAGTTTGGCCCTCGGATCCTTTCGCTTGTCCATTTATATCAGCTTCCAACACATCAACTTCAAGAACTGACTGTTCACTTACTGCCTAATACAGTACTGTGCAAAAGTCTTAAACACCTGTGCAAATCATATCAGCAGTGCCAGCAAAAAACACAAGTGAACTGTAGAATAAATGCGACCAAATAAGAAAGCCGTAAAAAAAAAAAAATGTTAAGATTCCTTTCTAAAAAGTAGTTGACATTTTGTGAGCCGGTTACAAGAACACAGGTTTGGTTCCAGATTTCTGCTCTGACCCTCCAGTCATTGCGTGGAATTATAAAATTCAACACACCAAGTATAAGCGAACATTACTGCCCAGTGAACAGCTTTTAAGTGTAATTCTTTCAGGTGCCTGAGACTTTTGCACAGTACAGTAAACCCACAGTCACTACGAAACATAATATGCTTAAAATGTGCTCACCCCTACCTTAATTTACCCCTGAAAATACACCAAAACACGTCATTGGAATTAAGTGGCCGTTAATTTGTGAAACAGACGAGATTTATTGGATAAGTGTGAAACCCCTTAATCTTAAGCTTAAGATGTTAATTCAGGAGGTTCTATTATTTAAGGGGCAAATTAAAGTTCAGTAGTTTTACCCCTTAATCAGCCTTAATCTGTGCACTTTTTTCCTTAATTCTCCTTAATTTCCTGTATGGTAAATTAAGGTCAAAATGAAGATCATCTTAAGGGGTAGAATTAAGGCGTTTGGTTTCACGCCAAGAGAGTCATCATCATGCCTAAAGATATTCAGCTGGCCCGCCGTATCCGTGGAGAGCGGCTTAAACTAACTGCGCTTAAGGTCCCCAGTGCGGAACGCCCTCCCCTGAACATCTGAGGAGAACACAATCCACTGGCTGCTTTAAAACGGGACTTAAAACATTTATTTACAAGGATTTTGAACTCTTCTTATTTTAGTTTATCCATTCTTTATTTTTTTTTTCTGGATATCTTCTGTAAAGTGACCTTGAGAGTTGTGAAAGTTGCTTATAAATAAAATATTATTATTATTACAGTGACAGGTGCCACCATAACAACATCATCGGTGTTCTTCGCCTCACCTGTCAGTGGGTTCGGTGTTGCGGCTCGTTGGTGTGGATCACAGCAGATTAGTCTCCCTGGTGTGGCTCCGTGTCTCGCAAAAAATGTTGCTGATTTTGTTGCAATTACACGGCCTGTCATGGTCTTTCCAGAATGGTTTCCAGCATCCGCAAGTGCATGCCGAGGCATCCTCGGCGCTGACGAATCGAATTAAAGTTCTGCAGAGGACAGTGTCACACATGACAGCCTCTCTTTCTGTCCGTAAACCATTTAAAGGGACTGCGGTTGAACAGTGTCATGATCCATTCCCTTTTCAGTCGGCGTTTGCCTTTGGCACGTCAACCGACTGCTGACGTCCAGAACTTTCTGGTGAAAAGGAACAAAAACAGCAGTTTTATTCCCTCCGAAATTCACTGCTGCTGCTTCTCGGGCCTCTTTTCCTTCTGGCTGGATGTTCTCACGTTGGTAAGCAGCTTTGATGGCCTTCCAAATTCGCGTTCCTGCTCCAACCAAAAACATGACTCCTCACTTCTTTAAATACCGAGCTTCACAGCTATTAGGCTTCATTAACATTCAGTAAACCCTCGGCTGAAGAGAGTTGCTTGTTTTTCTCCTTGTTGCTTCGTTTTAGAACTTCGAGAATTTTAAACAGGAGATACTCAGTAAACTCTCCTATAGACTCAAATGAGAGAATTTATTCCGTAAACATAAATTTATTCTCAAAAACACTTACATTCACTAAAATAGAAGATAGTAGTCCATTGACGGCCTTAATAAACACTCTATAAGGACAAAAGTATTGGGGACGCCTGACCATTACACCGACAGGACCCTGCATTCAAATCCGTAGTCTTTAATATGGAGTCGGTCCTCCTTTGCAGCTGTAACAGCTTCCACTCTTCTTGGAAGACTTTCCACAAGATTTTGG
>JBBJLS010000041.1:2169311-2180038 GCA_037577275.1 Bryconaethiops microstoma
ATTCATTGAGATTTTTCATTTTCCCAAACATACTAACATCTCTATCACAGTAAATATCATATAAGTGGTCAAATAAAAGCTGTTGTTTTGTGTCCAAAACTTGTAGACACAAGCTGAAATAAAAAAAATAATTTTACACACCATCCTGCCATCACTATGTGCTTAGTTATACAGCATATAAAGGATTGAGATTTTTCATTTTCCCAAAGAAACTAACACCTATATCACAATAAATAAATCCATAAATAATACAGACGTGTTCAAATAAAGCTGATGTTTTGTATTCAGAACTTAAAGACACAAGCTGAATTTAAAAAAAAAACAAAACACATATTTTGTATAAAATTAAATATTGAGTGTGTCCAAATACTTATGTATCTGAAGAATCTGTAATGACGTGAGGCATTATAGACGTGTGTATATATATATATATGTGTGTGTGTGTGTGTGTGTGTGTGTGTGTGTGTGTGTGTGTAAATGCTGAGCAACGATTACAATTTTAATCGCAATTAATCACATGATTTTCTGCGTTTAATCGCACTCTTATACGCAAAATTTTATAATGAATTGAAAAGTAGTGTACTGTGTATAAGTGCGATACCATTTGGTTTGCAAACACCCTTGCATCAAGACGCTCTATGAGCCCCCTATGAGCTTCTAACCCTCTTGAAGAGGTTCCAGCCGGAACCTATGTTATGGCTTTTCACAGTGAGGCTCCATGACTACAGCCCTGAACAAGTGTTTTCTGGGCTATGGTTCATGGAGCCCAGAGCATGAGGAATCGCTGTAAATTTCCTCATGATCTTCCTACCCTTGTATGTTATTCCTGGACACTTGCAACCCCATGACCACAACCTTGAACACGACCTAAGTCATGAAGCTACTAGATAGTGTTAGAACATCTTAATGAAAAAACATAAGCTTAAAACATAAAGCAAAGACAAAAAAACAGGTTTTTATAAAATAACAACTTCATAAATCCAAACCCTCTATGTCCTAGTGGCTCCAAGACTGGCCACACTAACTTAATGATTTAGTTGCTAAACATTCCACTACTTATGAGTATTATATAAAGAATACATATGACTAAACGGTTAATCAAGTACGAATCATATAGTGAATATACTGATTTTCCTTAGATTCTAAGTGAATATATTGATTTTCCCTTACAGTCGATAGACTGCTAATAAAATATATATGTTAAATACAATATATTTTTCTCGAATTATGCATATTATTTGTCTATTTCTCATCATTAACAGTGTTATAAGCTGAATAAGCTTCAAGGTAGCAGTTTTCGACAAGGCAGCATGAATCGATACACGGCTTATAAGTAAATATTTTAAATAAAATAAATTATCAGTGTTATAAAGTGACTGTAAACTGTATGAACTGTATAAACTTAAAGGGAGCAATTGTTCGGCAGGGCAGCATAAATCATCAGAACTGTATATCAGCTGAACAGGTACCAGCAGAAACATTTTTCTTTTATCAGGGAGCAGCAGAAATAGTCAGTATGTTCAGTAGCGAGTGTCCTTGTAATTTAAAAAAAACTGCGTTAATGTGCGATAAAATAATTGTCCACGTTAAGTAAACAATGCGTTAACGCGATAATAACGCGTTAACGTGCCCACATGTGTGTGTCTGTGTGTATATACAAATATGTGTGTATGCGTGCTTGTGTGTATTATACGGATATGCATTTTGTTTGTGAACCAGCGAAGTTTTCACTACACATATAAACTTCTTTACGCTCCGAAGTGTGGTTGTGTAGTTTTTAATGTGTTAATACAGGCGCCTGCCTGCAGTGACCTAAGACCGACCGGTAGGGGGTGCTGTGAGAAGAGCCCGGTCTCTGAGCTGTGCGTGTCTCCGAGCTGGTGGAACCTAAGTGTGGTTCTTCAGTGGAGAGCAGGTCTTTGAGGAACACAGCTCCAGGGGTAATGAGTGGGAGAACACAGGAGAGATAACGCGGTGAAGATCTAGACAGGGTGAGTGTGGAGAGTCTGTGTGGTCGGTCTTACCTGTTGTTGTTTCTCTGGGTGTGTGTTTTTCTGTAAGATGATCTCTGGCTAATCTCAGACCTTTAGCTGGCTCCTGTTAGCCACATCAGCAGTAGTTATGGAGTAATGACCTGTTTCTGCTTCAGCTGCGTGTCAGACCACAATTGGTCCGCTGACATTTCTCTCTAAACCTGTCCAGAAGATCATTAGCTATTAATTTACCAGAAAAAAAGCCTTTAAATTACAGGCATCTAGCTAGGTAGCTAACTTCCCAAAAGAATAGGGCTGGAAACTGACCCTGTGTGGTTAAATAATGACCAGATACTCTTGACTCAGAGGGTGACGTCTTGTTCAGGCCAGAGTATAGGGTTGACTGCTAGATCCGAGAGTCCATATATAAGATACCCAACTGTACTAAACAGCTGTAGATTACTTCATTCATTACCTGTGCTGCACACCCAATAGGAGACCTGGGTACAATAAGATAAGATACGATAAGATAGCTCTTTATTAGTCCCACAAATGGGAAATTTGCATTGTTACGGCACAAAGGTAATAGCAGCATAACAATAAAATAACTATACAGCACAACAGTGTAATATAAAAAGTACACTATACAAATAATACAGTATAAATGTACACATTTGTGTGTGTGCAAATATATGAATATGTATATATAAAGCTATATATGAACGTTGGATATATGTATATATTGGATATATGTATATGTACATAATGTATATAAAATTATATATATATATATATATATGTGTGTGTGTGTGTGTGTATTGTAAATAGAGATTTACTCACTGCCGATTTGTGTTTTTTCCAGATGTCCTGGACAAAAGGAGCCATCACCAGCTGCCTTGTGCTCTCCAGCCTGCTGCTTTGTTCAGAGGCAGTGCCAATAAGTGTGGATAAAACAAAAGTGAAGATACCAGAGGAGGCGGTAAAGGAGCCACCCCAGAGTGTGGTGAGTAGAATTAACCAGATTGTGTTAGACGCCGGCCCTCCAGAACGTATTTGTACTGTTTTAACCTTATGAGCTCAATAATATCTAAGAAAGTAAACTATGATGAGTGTTATCAGTTTCACTTCAAGTCGAAGTTTTCTTTTGTTTTTGTTTTTTTGTTTTTTTCTATATTTAAGGACACTGGATTGCACTATGATCGCTATCTCAGGGAGGTTATCGACTTTCTCGAAAAAGACCAGCATTTCAGAGAAAAGCTGCACAACACAGACATGGAGGACATAAAGGTAAAATAGTAAAGCACTTGTTTTTTTTGGGAAATACTGTATTACATTGTTAATTGACATAACTGTTGATCTCTTCCAGCAAGGGAAGCTGGCTAAAGAGCTGGACTTTGTCAGCCACCATGTGAGAACGAAGTTGGATGAGTTAAAAAGACAGGAGGTGAGCCGGTTAAGGACATTGATCAAAGCAAAACAGGACCTTGAAGGAGGCAATGGTATGTAAATTGTTGCAAAAAATACTAAAAATAATCATATAGTATTATAGATGGAAAGATTTAGTGTTGTCTGTCTTCCTCTCTGCCTTTCTTTTTGCCTGTATCTCATCAGTATTGTCAACAACACTGTTTTTTTTTCATGTTAAACTCCTTTTACTTCTATCTGGCTGATATGTAATGTGCTTTCCTTCACTCTTTGCTGTACTTGCCTGTTCTGTAAACTCACCATGTTGAAGATCTGCAAATGAAGGCCTAAAACAAAAGCACATATCATTTAAAAAGCTCTGCCTCTCTTACTCCTCAGATATGGCTGTGGACCACCAGGCCTTACTGAAGCAGTTTGAATATCTGAACCACATGAACCCTCACACGTTTGAGGTGGAGGATCTAGACAGACTCATCAAATCGGTATGTTGTAACTTGCATTTTCATCCAGAATCCGTATTTTAATCCGTATTTTATGGGTCAGTTTACCCAACAGGTATAAAGCCTAGTCCTAGCAAATTTTTCATTTCAGTGAAGAATCTACAATTAGAATGCAGTGTAGCCCAGGCTTAGGCTTAAAGCCCGTCTGGGACACTGACCCACTGTGTTTCAATGGTACCCTTTCACATGGGTAAAAAACACTGCTCCCTCTCACCTCCCACTCCTCTAGAGAGTAGTGTCTCAGGTCTGTGTATACATAACAAACAATGTGGGTATTCTCCGTCGTGTAATTTAGTAACACATTTGTTTGCTAATATTCTAAGGGTGTATACCTGTATTTCACAAAAATGCTGTACATTATGCATCTATATAATATAGGAAACCCCTCTTAATCATGGTTCAGCAATCGCAGCTTCAGTCTCGCGCAGATTTTTTCTGAGAACCAAATTAATAATTGTTTGTGCAAACTGCAGATATCCTCTGCATTTCTTTTTGCTTTTGTGACGTTCGGGCCTTGTCTGCCACGCCCCCTCGTCCTTGTGCTGGTTGTTTATGTTTGGGCACGCCGCTTGCTAAATTCAGCTGCATTTCCATATAAAATATAACTATAAAATTTTTTGGTACTGTCCAGAGAACACAAAGAAAGCACGTCTTGGGATGGTGAAATACCGCTGTACTCAGAGGCAGGAGATTTGAATATAGCCAATCTGAGAACGCTATTTATTTCTCCTAGCTGCTGATTGGCTGCTGCCCTGTGACGCAGCTGCAGTCTAGCATTCCCGCATCAGAACATTTCCCCGCGTGGAGCGTCTCGAGTTTATCTTTACATTTTATTTAAGGGTAAAGTCTTAAGCTGAGTTTCAAATGAAATTAACGTGTTTTGGGAACATATTTGGGGGCATTTTTAGGCATTTATTTTTACCACATCACAAATTTGCGTTTTTTCCACAATTCGCGGGCGATCTTGGAAAATAAGCCCCGCAAATTTCAGGGGGTTTTCTGTATTCCTTCACCATGAATGGGTTTGGTTTTAACTTCTCAAAACTCTGGTAAAACAATATCTCAGGCATTATGACATGCAAACAGAACCATTTGATGGTATAACTTTCTGTGAGGGAGCTTTTAAAGCCAGACGTCTGGTTCCATTCACCATCACCGTGAACAGTTCAGACTTTGTTCATTTCTTACTGATGCAGCGAATTAGGAAAACCAGAGGATTTCCCCCTTTCACAGTAATAAACAAAAGTGCCATGATATATTTTGGTAAATGATATCAGTACTGACACACTCACAGCCTGACACACACACACTGTATAATACTCTTATAGAACCTCTCAAAAATGGACCCAAAATAAGGTAAATAAAATCTTTTCTGCGTTTCTGAGTTACGCAGGTCATCTATAAATCAAACAACTTAGATATATTTTCCTGGACGTTGGGGGAGATTAAGAAGCTGTATTGTCCTGTACTTACCCAGGCAGCATTTTTTGTGTAATAGAAGTGGTCAGTCACTTTGCAACACACTGAAATAAAAAAGAACGTTACAGACTTGTGGTCTTGTGACCGATGGCAGGCTCTAGGTCACGGCCAAAAGCCTGAGGTCACAGTGGCCCACTGCGGTACACTCCACTCTATCAGCTATATCAACTATTCTGAGGCATTTCCTCGAGTTTCCGTCATAAATATACCTCTGAACACTTTCCAAGGTGAAAGATATAAAATAGCTCTTTGGGCTGCAGAGCAATGCCAGCCGTGCAGCAGCAGCATCTACTAGAGTAATGTTTCTCAATCTCCGTCCTTGGGACCCAGATACGCAACCCATTGCCAGGACTGGCATTGTGAACTGCAAATACAAAGACTAAAAGACAATCATCATAATGATACAGTCAGTGGAGGAGAGCTGTAACCAAGGGAACACGTTCAGAGTAAATCGTAAATAAACCAAAGAGTCGCTCCGGTGCTAATATGCTTGTGGTCAGTCGGCTGCGTTAGCGTGATTCTGGGGTGGATCGCTCCTTTAGGATGAGGTGAAATGTCCTTTTTGGACATGAAAATGTAAATTGTAATAAGAGTTTCATTTTGTCGATGAGGTGTGTGGGAGGCTTCGCTTTGTCAACGGGGGTGGGGTGTTTTTTTAGCAACTTTGAGACTGAGGGAGGGAGTGCTTTGGTGACTTTGTCGGTGGTGGAGTATAATTTTTTTGATGGGGGTGGATATTTTCATTTTTGCCAGCCTTGTGAGTGGAGGGGTTGTTGCTTTGTCGATCGGGTGGTTGGGTTAGTTTGTGAACTTTGTGGGTGAGAAGGTTTTGTTTAGTCGATGAGGGTGTTTTGGTTTGTTGATCTTGTGACTGGGGAGGATTGTTTTGTTGACTTGGTAGGTAGTGGAGTATAACTTTGATGATGGGGGTGGGTTTTTGTTTTGGTTATTTTTAAGCAAGGGTGGGAGGTGTTTTGTTAATGGGGTGGTTGGGATTAGGGGTGAGAGGGGTTTGCTTTTGTTAAGTTTGTGAGTAGAGGTGGCAGTTTTGTCAATGGGGGGTTGGAGATGGGAGTTCATTTTGTCAAGTTTGTGGGTGGAGGGGGGGTGATTTTGTCGACAGGGATGGGAGGGTTTCATATTGTTGACCTGGTGGGTAGAGAGGGTTTTATTTTGTTGACCTGGTGGGTAGAGAGGGTATCACTTTGTTGAACTTGTAGGTGGATGGGGTTTCATTTTGCGCTATTAGGCCTCTTCCAGCAAAACAAAGTTGGACCAACCAATCACGGGCTATTCAGGCTTATTCAAGTCCAATTTTTAGGGATGAAAAGTACACCAAGGCCTTTAGGGTGCAGCAGTTAGTCATGTTTGTTTATTTGAGCTTGAGTTGCTCCTGTCGCATTACTATCGACATCTAAGAGGCCACACGGCCACCAGTTCAGCCCCTTTAAACTTGTAATAGCTGCAGGCAATGAACAAAAAGAGCATTAATATAGCAGTTACTTTTATGACAGTTAATCGGCAGCTTGAACTTGATCACAATGGGTGTAACGTCCACGGCGGCAGGGCATGGCTGCTCTTTAGCTGCTGAAATGCACCCAAAACAAGGGCTTCCTAGTCAAGGGAGCAGATTAATGAAGATGACTTGGAAAAGAAGAGCGCATTCCCCAGAATCCCTGCTTCTCCCACGCCAGACCTTAATTACATTTTGCTGGCCCTTGTTTCTCCGAGTTTTAGTCACATCACACAGCGGATAAGAGGCTTTTATTCTCCCCAGGATCCTCCAGGAGCTTTTTTCCTTCTCGAGCATTTCAGGAGCGAACAGGAGACATTAGCCGAGCCAGTCGTTCAAACAGCTGTTTTCGACCCTTTTTCACTGCTACCGTGTACCTCCGGCTGGCAGGCAGAGGCAAGCTGGCTTAACATATTTTGACACAGCGGTGGTGTATCGGTTCAGGAAAGGAGGGATTTGTCATGTTTTTTAATACACTACAAGGGTAGGGAGGGGGGTACTGTACTGTCGAGCAGCTCACTGTAACTGACTCAACAGGTCAACGTCCTCCATTTGGATGCAACCGCGTCAACCGCTGGCGTTATCTAAGAGGAACACATTGGCGCTGTTGTGTTGACGGCCCTCCTGAGCCAGCCGCGCCCCTCCTTGATCCTGGACGTTGACTGTAAGTGCTCGCTCAGGCCGTGCATGTTCTTTCTTCCTTCTGCTTGTGCATCTGAAGATAATAACATCAAAAAAACAACAACAACAACAAAAAAACACCCTTTATAACACATTTTATTCATCAGCGGCCCCCCCGTTACGCCTGGCTGGCCGGTTCCCCGCTGCGGGAACGCCCGGCAGAAATGAATGTAAATGGGAGGCTGCGGGACACAGTGTGCAGAGGACACGTCTCCACCCAACAAGGGAGGTTGTTCTCAGATGCAGCCTTGCTTAACTGACCTCCCTGCTCTGATGCTTCTAGTGCAAACGGACCACAAAGGCGCTTTCGCCACATTGAAGCGGTTAAAGGTCCATGCTATTGGACACACACATACGGACGGCTTTGCTGGAAAAGGATGACGAAGCGGAAAGAAGAGGCGAGCCCGGGTCCCGCGCGACCTCCAGCAATAATAATTATGAGCCGCTACTCCTATTAGTCACTTGTTTGTGTCCACGTCCCTTTCTTTCTGGAGACGGGTGCGCAGGAGTCCAGCTCTCTTGTTGTCCGCTGACCGGTGCAGTGATTGAGTTTGCATCCGTAAAAGGGGGTGGGGGGGCTGGGAGGAGGGGGCGAGGGTTGGGGGTCACTGGTTGAAGTCCGGCTCCGTCCCACCGGGGCTCTGGGCTGAGCCTTTGGAGTGGATCTTGCTGATTTCCTCCAGAGCGCTAGCCAGCGAGTCCAGGTCTCCGCCGGCCTGGTGCCGAGCCTCCCACAGGCTGAGGATGACCCCGGACGGGCTGCGCTGCTTGGCGAAATACGACAGGTTCCTGTGGAGAGGGAGGACGGTGGGTGAGCCCGGGAATGTAGAGCAGCACCAGAACCAATGCAAGAGTGTGGAATCAATGGTATTGATCTATATAACTATTAAATGTGCCCTTGACTAAAGAGCCCATTTCATGGAACTCTGCATTTGTTTGTGTTATTTTTTAAATATAAAGTTATAATTAACATCATTACAAAGCTTTCCATTCCCTTCACAGTCTGAATGGTCCATAAGCTTCAGTATCAGTGTGATTTTGAATATTTTTTGAGATTTTTTTGAAAAAGTACTTTGTTGAACATGCCAAACAGCACTGTAGGTCACATAAAATGGAGTAATAAAACTACATTTTACAAAAAAATAATAATGAAAGTATAGCAATGTGTAAAATATTGAATTACAGATAAACTAATAACTGTAGAACTGCTTTTATATCTAACTCTCTGTCTGTCTACCTATAGTTTGCCCTTTTATTCTTAGGGCAAAGATGCACAGTGTAATTGAATATAACTGACATTAAAAATAGCTAAAAATATATATTTACCTACTAAAACATTTTATTCAGACTATCATGTGATAAAGCCACAAACAGGCTCTGGCTCTAATATGCGGGTGCAGATATGAATGAGAAAAGAAGAATGAGATGAACAGTAAAGAGACGACACCATCACACTGAACCATCTAGAGGAAATAACCAGCACTCGGGTTAATTATTCATCAATACTGCAAATGTGTTTTGATAATGAGTTCAAAAACAACACATTAATTTAGTGGTAATCACCTAATTAGTCCATGTGTGGTTTCTGCAGTCTGTAGTAATAAGTGTGGGCAGCAGAGGGCAGTGTTGCAACACAAATTCACACAAACCCATGAACACTTACTTGCTGAGTTCTGCACCACCAAAAAAACCCACACGTTCATTTAATAATAACTTCCCTTGGAGCCCACTGGTGAGTTGCATCATGACCGTTTTCCTGTGTGAGACGACACGCTTAGTGTGCAGAGATGCGGATGATGTATAATGTATTGTATACTTGCCATAACAGAAGCATGATTATTTAAAGTGGGATCCGGTCCTAGTATTATGTAAGAACACTAACTGTGTCAGAGAGGAAGCGAAGGCCAAAGCGGGGCTCCTCGTGTTCCTCATGGTTCTTTTAATGGTTCATTTAATAAAAAGTGCCTGGTTGTCTGGCCGACCAACCCAAGCTGTAATGAACCCTGTCCGGCGAGGGGACTGACCACGAAGCCCAATTTTGCGAGCCCCCCACGGACACTGTGGCAAGTTTAACAAATAGAAAGGTCCCCCGCCGCTTGCGCCGTGCCATGGCCCTTACCTCTGAATGTGGAGCTTCTGGGCGAGGAGCTGCCAGTCCTTGCCTTTGGCGTTGGCAGTGTCGAAGGTGGCGCAGATCCGCTGCCGAATGGACAGGGGGATTTTGAAGGCTTTGGCGCCCGTTTGAGAGGTGACCGTGCAATCTGCCTGCATAAGAAAGGGGAGGGTCTCCTTCTCCCTCTGAGGGACCACCAGGGGTAAAGAAGACATGGGAGGAACAAGAGAGGTCCAGCATGAGCAAAGTAAGTACACTGTATGGCCAGAAGAGCACCTTAATTTTACCATACAGGAAATTAATGAAAATTTAAGGAAACATTTCACAGATTAAGGGGTAAAACTACTAAATTTTACCTTACTTTTTCAAATCTGCCCCTTAAATAATCGAACCTCCTGAATTATCGCCTAAAATTTAAGATTAAGGTGTTTCACACTCATGGCTTAAATCTTATTTTAAGGTACTATTAAAGGGTCGGTTTCACAAATTAATGGCCACTCAATTCAAATGAAGGGGTTTGGTGTATTTTCAGGGGTAAATGAAGGAAGGGTTAAGCACATTGTAAGGAGCTCCATCCAATAGGTTTGGAACAAATGGAGTTTGTGATCCAACATCAGTACCTGACCTCACTAACGCTTTAGAGGTTGAATGCAATCAAATCCTCATAGCAACGTTCTAACATCTAGTTAAGCCTCGACACCTGCTACTTCAGGGTTTCTTCTCAAGTCAATAGAACTTGTGCCTGTGCACAACTTTATCCCCGAGATCTTGTAGTTAGTTGTGTGCTTTCGGTTCTACTACCAAGCAGTGGAATGCTTCAAGAAAAGCCATTTTTACAATAAACCAATCAAAATGATCACAGCTGAACACAAGTGGAAGCATCTTCGCATGCAGTGGAGTTTGCAAGTATTTGTAGTATTTTTTTAGTCTTTGGCTATATACATTATAGCATTTGACTACATACTTTATACATTATAGCATTTGACTACATACTTTATACATTATAGCATTTGACTACATACTTTATACATTATAGCATTTGA
>JBBJLS010000041.1:2180138-2206953 GCA_037577275.1 Bryconaethiops microstoma
GGGAATGTTCTTAAACTCTATTTTATACACTAATCGTAGTCTTACTAATTAATTTCTAATGACCGGTCATTTTTGACTGGGAACACCATGAGTGTTCATAAGTTCGATAAAACACATAAAAATGTCACTCTCAAATTTTTTTTATGCATTTCAGTCATGGAACCTTACGACAAACCGATGAAATTAACTGCATTTTCTAGAGAGAAAATTAAAAAATCAGTCAGTTTTGACCGGAACACAATAGGAGGGTTATTTCCATGAATTACTAAGCTGTGCCCATGAGCTCCTTCCCATGCCTCACTAAGTTATGGCCATTGCCATTACCACCTCATTCCTTGCCTTACTAAGTTGTTCCCATGATTTAACAATCTCATTCCCAGGCTGTCAGCAATTTCTAGCTGATCCTGCAAGACCGTTCTCCATTTCGATGCACCTCACCTTTGTTTCTTTCCTATAATGGAGGATAAGAACACCAGAAGAACAGATGGGGAAAAAAGATTGTAAAAACTCAACAACCTCGGCTTATTCACTGGAAATCCCGGCTGACGGAGCTCCATTTGCATGATCAGCATGTGTTAAAAAAATGTCTGTGCAGGCTTCTGGAGAACTGAAGCAGTGCACAATCATTTCTTCTGCTCTGGTCCACATCTCTGGCCAGCAACCACTGTCTCCGCAAGCAGCTCCTTCAGCCTTCACTGGACTGTCAGCAGCTCAGAGACTCCATTAGAGCGATAGAAGAACATCTGGAAACTTCACTGCCCACCGACTTTAAAAGAAATGTGCTGGGCAAAAACATTACTTAAAGAAAAACAGTAATAAGATTCAAGAAAATCGGCCAAGATGACACCTTTTGAGGTGTGAACGTTCTCAGCTGAAAGCAACTAATCAACCACGTCTATGTTTACTAATTAGATCGCTTCTTTTCCAAAGCAACACTAATTAGCAAGAATCAATTTCTCATTTAGAAACAATTCTCAGCTTCTCTGTGAACAGAACTGAAAATTTAATTTAGCCATGGAGTTGTTTTTGACTGCACATTAATCTACAGAAATAACAAAGTACCCAAACTCCTCCACACATGATTCTTAAGAATTCTTAAAAAAAGATAAAAATCTGCCTCAAATCGCCGAGCTTACTGATCTTTGAGTAAGTTAATTGGATGTAAACATTCTGTTAAAGAACTATTCGAAGTTTTGTTAACATGCAACAGCAGCCTGGTGATTAACTTTTTAAAACACAAATTTTTGGCATAGTGTAGAAAATGTGTCAGTTTTAAACAATTACACAAAATTAAGAGGCAATTAATTTTTTGTGAATTTTCCCATCTCTGTTTGAATAATAATATAGATAATACATTTCTGTCTTCTTCCCTCAGTGGTTCACTCTCGTTTTTTGAAAAGTAGAATACTACATACAAAATAAATGCAAAGCCTTGTTTTCTGTTTTTTTTTCTTCCTCTAATAGGCTCTGGGCAGTAGGATGCCAGTATTCTTGCTACTGAGAACTGATTGCTTAGCATCCTGTCTACTGAGAGTTGATTGGTTGGCATTCTGGCTAGCGAGAGCTTACTGGTTGTATTTATGGCAACTAAGTACTGATTGGCTGGCACTTTGGCTACTGAGTACTGATTAGCTGGTATTCTAACTAGTGAATTCTGATTAACTGCTATTCTAACTAGTGAGTTCTGATTAGCTGGTATTCTAACTAGTGAGTTCTGATTAGCTGCTATTCTAACTAGTGAATTCTGATTAACTGCTATTCTAACTAGTGAGTTCTGATTAGCTGATATTCTAACTAGTGAGTTCTGATTAACTGCTATTCTAACTAGTGAGTTCTGATTAACTGGTAGTCTAACTAGTGAGTGCTGATTAGCCGGTATTCTAACTAGTGAGTGCTGATTAGCTGCTATTCTAACTAGTGAGTTCTGATTAACTGGTAGTCTAACTAGTGAGTTCTGATTAGCTGCTATTCTAACTAGTGAGTGCTGATTAGCCGGTAGTCTAACTAGTGAGTGCTGCTTAACTGATATTCTAACTAGTGAGTTCTGATTAGCTCGTATTCAAACTAGTGAGTTCTGATTAGCTGCTATTCTAACTAGTGAGTTCTGATTAACTGCTATTCTAACTAGTGAGTGCTGATTAATTGGTATTCTAACTAGTGAGTGCTGATTAATTGGTATTCTAACTAGTGAGTGTTGATTAATTGGTATTATAACTAGTGAGTGTTGATTAACTGGTATTCTAACTAGTGAGTGTTGATTAACTGGTATTCTAACTAGTGAGTGTTGATTAATTGGTATTATAACTAATGTGTGCTGATTAATTGGTACTATAACTAGTGAGTTAGCAGGCTGAGCTGTTGACTCGTTGGCAGGCTGAGCTGTTCATTGGTGTTCACTGCTGTCATGAACGTATACAAGTCAGTGTTAGAAAGGCCTGTAACTGAAGCCGAACAGCTAAAAATACACGCGTCACTCATTTCACTGCTATTATTTATGTTTAGTGTGTCAAAAGTTTAGCCATTAGTGGGTTTCTAGTGGCAGATTCAGACAGCAGCAAATCACAAATAAATAAACATCATCTCTGTGTCCAATATAATAAAGATAATATACATGAGCTAATAAAGCCCTGCAGGACCTAAATTCTAGAGTGACACATCTAGAGTGACACAGCTGGGTCAGGAAACAGAGATGCAAACACATTTCGAGCTTATATCTGTGCAAAGGTCGTGTCTTTACCTTAGAAAAATATGTGTGTGTGTGTGTGTGTGTGTGTGGGGGGGGGGGTAGTGGGGGGGGTTGTGTGCTGAGGAACAAGTGCAGCTCTATTAACTCTGTTACCCCTCTTAACTCTGTTATTATCTGTTGTTTTCTTCACAGGTGAGTTAAACAACTTATTCACGTATATATTTTTTTGTGAAGTGTACAGTTCTTTTTTTTTTTATATATTTTTTTTTTCTATGGGTTAGGCTGCTTCTACCTTCTTCCCTTGTTCTGTCCACTTTGCTGCTGTAACAATGCAAACAATGGAACTAATTAAGGGTTATCTTATCTTATCTTAAAAGATACCATATATCATTTCGCACAAAACGCGAGTGAGAGCATTTTTACCAGATCCACACTCTAGAAAGACTTGCTGACTAGCTGACCATCTACTTCAAATGTTCCTTTCACGTCAGTGGTGGCTCGTCTTCTGACACCTGGATCTTCTGACTCCCTCAAGAAGGAAGAGCTTCGCCTTGTAGTCAGTGTCACTGTGGGATACTCTGCCATCAGTAAATATACTAGCTGATCGTGGGCGGTGAAGCTCAGTCAAAGCATCTCATGGTCTCAACAACAACAATGGCAACATGACCATGATTCAGTCTTCCAAAGACAGCAGTCTGGTGGGCTGCATCTTTTACAGGTTAACTGGATTGAGTGTGGCTGAAAGTGACCTAGGCGTGGACCTTTGTGCTTCGTTTGCACATGATGTTTGGGGAAGGACTGGAGATCTACACCAAGTCTGATGATCAGACATCTTGGGCCAGAATTCTGTTGAATCAGGTTCTTTATCAGAACAGGAAATAGAGGCAAACACTTAAAGGAACAGTTCAAATGAACCACTCTTCCAGTGGCCCCAGATGGACTCGATCATGTTTGCCATTCAAATTTTGCCTTTTTAGTCCAGAACTGCAGCTATGAGGCTAACAGTCAACAGTCATCTTTTCTAAATAAACACCCTCTAAACCTCTCTCAATTCCCTCAAACCACATCAAAGCTTGTGGATCAGACTTGTGGATGTGGTTTAGGATACAGCGTGACTTAATGTGAGCTGTAAAATTGAACAAAAGGTAAGCTTTACAGGTGTATTCATGGATAGCAATACTAGCTTGGCAGCTCTGGTGCTCTAATGAATAGGTTCCCAATGCACAAGGTTGTAAAACCACTTTCCTAAAGAATCCAAATCTGTACTTTGAAAGTGTCTTGGTTGATCTACTACCTCTGATCTACCTCTGAAAATGGGGTAAATTTAATTTACTCAGTCGATTTGCTATTCTTTCAAGCCCTCCAAATGAGGTTTTCGTGAATTAAACGTGTTACTGTATTATGCGGACTCAATTATCCGAATACCTTCTAAACAATCACACCAACTGTATTCAAGGTAATATTATCTGTCAAATGCACAACTGGATCAGATTTAGAGTAATAATCTGGGTATCATTTCAGTAGAGAGGGGCATAATAAAGCCTTTGTATTAAGTAATATTAAGCCAGTATTTCAGATTTGGCTGCTCATTATTATCCTAATAAGCAACAGCAATAGCAAACTTTGTATTTTTCAGTGTATTTTTGTTTATGTTTTGCCTAAGGTAGGTGTTGTCCATTATTGTGCCCTTATTAAGCCTGCAAAACCAGCAGGTGCTAATAATTTGGATATTTATTGCTACTTTGTTAAGCAATACCTAGAGCGAATTAACCACTTCCAGTGCATTTTTATTAATGGATTATTACAACATAATCTTCTAACTGAGATATCAATTACAATGTCTTTATTAAGCTTTATAAAGCCAATAAACAGGCTGAATGTTGCTACTTTATTAAGCAATAGCTACAGTACATTAACGGGATCTATAATGGACTTTATTTCTATTTTGTCCTATTCACTCCTAAATACAAAAGTGACCTATTCAAAAGTGAAGATACTAAGCAGGCGTTAAAAGGAGTTTCGTTACATATTTAAATAGTTAAAATAAATAGAGTAAATAGAATAATTCAGTGTAAAATGGTTCTTTACAGTGGTGGTGAAGGGACTGAAACATCTCTACTATTGACCCCCAATGAAACTAAAAGTTCCAGAAAAGGCGTTTTAGGCCAAAATGTGGACCTTAGTTGTCGGACCACCGTCACCCTGGCTCGTGTAAAGAGTACTTGGCTTTTCTCCTTTTCGTTTTGGCCCTCGTGCCCTTTGTTTGATTTATAAATAAAAGATTATCTCAGCAAGAAGGTCGGCCGAAGTGCCTGTCCTCATTTGGGGACAAGGGGAAAAGGTGACAATGTCTCAGACATCATGCGGCATAACTGTAACCATTCCACTGAATAACTTTCTGTCTACGTCTGGTTCCATTGACCACCACCGTTAAAAAATTCTACTGATTTTCTGGAACAGCGTTTCACACCAAACCTCTCTGAACAAGCAGTTAATTAATAAAATCATTAAAAGTGTATTATAATGTTCCTTTTACAGTGAAGTGGTAACATGACAGGAAGTGTTTGACCAAACTGAGGCTGTTGGTCTTGAAGTTTAATGAATCCTTCCTTCTTCCTCTAGAATGAAAAAGAATGATCTCTTTTTAATCAGCCCAAAATATGCTCAAGATGCAAAGAGACACTTTCCACCTGTATATGTGATGAGCACTGGTTTGCTGATGCTGATAATGGTCCTGGACCATTTCCACTGTGCTTGTGAAGACGACCAAACCAAAACTGAAGAAACTAAGATACAACTTATTATATTACATCTCTGCACAATTGTTTGTGTTACTGAAGGCCACCTTAGAAAGACCTCCTTCAGCGCCTTCTTGAAAGGTCCAAAAAAAAGTAAGCTCATACAAAAAGAAAATATAACGTATATATTCTGTAGAAATCAACCACGCGGTAATTTTGCACATTTTGGTTTGTCATTTCTTCACTTGGTTCAAGCACACTTGATTTTAATGTTCCTTTTTGTGCTTTTTTTTAAGGAATAGGTGAAGCCAAACTTCAGTTAACAGCCTAGCCTGTAACCATCCACATTACAATTACTTTTCTTACTCAGTTTTACCACAAAAGAGCATCAGGACAAATAAAGACCATCAACAAAGACCAGAAACAAATAAAGACCACCAGGATCTCTCAAACGAACTAAAATACATGATAGGGGTGATTATTTGACAACTGCTCCGAAAACTTGAAAGAGCATCTGTGAAGAAAGGAGGTTACCTGCAGCAGGTTAACAGTGATAATAGCGGTGATAATATATGATATAGGTGTGGGTGATAAATAGGTTCATAAATAGTACTAATAATAACAGATTGCTACTGCTAATGCTAATAATAATAACAGATTGGTTTAGCCCCTAAATTGGGTTCTTAAACATCGAGAAAAATACACAAATAATATCCAAGAAAGAAAGACCGGAGACCTGCAATTTGAAAATACATTACAACATGTTCTATTTATTAAATTTACTAATGCTGGGCAATGATTAAAATTCTTAATCGCGATTAATCACACTGTTATACGCAAAATTCCATAATGAATTCAAAAGTAGTGTATTGTGCACTTTTATGTTTAAAGTACTGCTATGTGAACAAAAGTGCAATAACATTTGGTTTGCAACAGTGTGCCTTTAACACAGTTACACAGCTGCAGTTGAAATATTTCTGTAAATCTCAATTTAAACATTAATGTAATCAAATCAAATATAAAACCAAGGCTATTTGCCACTGCAGGGCGTTCACATTTTATCTAGGTTATTATAGAAAAACAAGTTACCCTCAGAGTCCAGAGCACGGGGGCAGGACCATTATTGCGTTAAAACCATTATAATCTGTATTTTTTTCTATACAGGTAAACATTTTTCTTTTATCAGGGAGCAGCAGAAACAGTCAGTATGTTCAGTAGCGAGTGTCCCTGTTAACTTTCAAAGTAAGAGTAATTTTAAAAAAATCATATTTAGATGTACTCACAGTATAAAATACCATTTTTTGTGATACTTTGACATTTGTGGTAATTATGATTCTTGATAGGCCTGCAGTAGCAGCATTTGCATATTCCCTATTTGTCATTAAAATGTGGACTAAAATGGATTCTTGCAATCTAATTTCCCCCTGGGTGGGATAATAAATTTTTGACTTGACTACTTTCTTGCAGAAGAAACATGAACTTGTGCTCTTGAAGCCGTTTTTGCTGTTCCTCCACTGCCAAATCATTCCTGAACAATGTACCCTCTAGATCTCAACAGGATCCGCTATAATAAGCTATGGTTGTGGTTGTTAACTGCCGAGATCAAATTTTCTCTGTTGGGACAATATAAGACATCATTCAAAACAGAAGACTGAACAGAATGATGAAGTACAGGATAAAATGATGTTATTAGCATTCAGGTTCAAATGATAAATGGATAATATAAATATAAATGTAGGGAAATTCCATTGATCTTTCCAAGTGTCTACATAATACAATAGTTAAGATTAATGAACGGCTCTAGAGAAAATCAGCGAGTCAGAATCATTCATAGTGGTGGTGAATGGAACCGGACGTCCACCTGTAAAAGCTCCCTCACAGAAAACTATTGGAGATGAATGCACTGCCTGAGACACTGTTGAACAGAGTTGTGAGGAGCTTTTGGTCCTAAAACTAAACTCGTTCATGGTGGATGGGCACATGCAGGGCGTCACGAGGTGAAATAGTCCCCAAAACCTGTTTCATAGAAACACTCAGCAGACATGTTCACCTCCACTGAAAGGAAATCTGGGTCACAATGAAGCGTTTCACACCAAACCCACTCTTGTTCACATCTCAACTACTGGTAAAATTTTGAAAGTTCACTGAAATAAGCCCTTTAAAAACTATGGATCTGTGAGAGGCTTGTGGAACAGATTAGTGAACAAAATTAAGGCAGTTATATACTTATCAGCAATAAATGCTTTAAAAAAATTTTTTTTAATTGAAAACACTGATTTTTAAAACATGCTGACCTGAAAGGCATGAGGCGTGTCGTCTACACAGTACACTCGCAGGCTGTAGTTCGTGGAGGTGGCCTCCAAGCTGCCAAACACAGCAACCTTCAGCCTTTTCCCGGCGTTCTCACTCAGCGGCTCCCCCACCAGGGCGTAGGAGCCCGGCTCGTCCAGAAGCAGGTGGCAGCTCCTAGAGTCCAGGAGGCAGTAGCAGGAAGTTGACTCATCCTCCACAGACATCACTTCCTGTACAGTAGAGAGAGTGTCAAGTGCGGACACGATGATCTACACTTTCTAAAATTCTGAACTGGACTAGTTTTACCATCAGTGATCTTAATCTAGTACGAATCTGTAATGTGTGTAGTTTTCACAGTCTAACAGTAATAATTCTGGAGTGATTGAAATCCCGTATGAATCTATAGTGGCAGCTGGTGGCCTAGCGGTTGAGGAGTTGACTCTTTGATCAGAAAGTCGTGGGTTCGAATCACAGGACTGCTAGTGGCACCTCCAAGGTACTCTTGAGTACGGTACCGTGGCCACACACTGCTCCACGGACGCTGCTTCACTTGGTGAATGGGTTAAATGGGTTAAATACAGAGGAAGAATTTAGTGCTGTTCGCACTGCGTGCTGTGGTGACAAACAGTCACTTCAGTGTATAGGTTTCACAGTCTGACAGTAACAAGGCTTTGTAAGATAACAGACAACCGTGTTGGCTAATATCATGAGTGATGGTGGGGGGGGTGACTCTGTCCACCCTGAGAAAGATGGCTATTGCATTGCCTCCTGTTCCTAACGGCAGAATTAATAGAGCATTTGTCTCAACAACCATGATCACTGATGTAAAACAACACCGGCACCGACAGTGACATGTTGCTCTCGACCAGACCTTGCAGCCGAATAGCCAACATGCATAGCCGTCTTTTTCCTCTCCTCCTCCGGCATGAGAAAATAGTCTGGCAGGATCTAAACCCACTGAATTGCTTTACAATTACCAAGGTTGCGTCCGGAACGGCTGACAGGGTTAGCGAGGGGCCATGGAAACATGGCGATATAATACAGCCTTCCTTCACACAAGTGCAGCACTTCAAACCGTCATACATTTCAAATGGATCGACCTCCACATAGCAGCCAGGCTCTGCGATTTGATGAAAGCGAGTGGTGTATGACGGACAGGGAAGAGAGCCGGGAGGGTATAATGCGAGCCGAGGTCAAGCAGGAGCCGGTTACACAGGCGACATGATAGCGCTGCTGCTGTTCCCTGTTTTACCCGAGGAGGTCATTGATTTATCCTCATGTTCTCTCACGCTGACGTCGACTCAACTCTACACCTCTAGGTGGTCAGAGGACGTGGGGGAAGTTGATTTCCTCCTGAAGCAGCGACTGCTGCTGGTGGCCTGATGTGCTGGAATGATCTCAGATCAAGCAATTAACAATGGGATAATCAGCGTGATTGCATCTCTCTATCAATTCTTCTTTTTCTTTTTATAGCACTGCTTCTCAGAGCTTCTTGAACATAAAAACATCCTTTAATATCCAGTGCAGTGCATGTGTATTCAGATTTTTGATCAGTTGATCAGGGAGCCGAATATCACAAAAATAATCTTGGAATGTATAGCGAGAGAGAGAGCGGATGGATGAGTCACCTTCAAAATATGTGTCGAAGAGAAAGTTTGTGATGTCACGGCTAATACAGCTGTTACAGGAATTTGTCAGCAGCAGATTGTTATTAAACTGACCAACAAAACTTGAAAAACTGAAAAAAAAAAGCATTTAAGGTTTTGTTCGTAATGTGACAAAATGCTAGCAAATGAGCATATTCACATTTTAAGATTAAGTCCTCCAAACATGTAACTTTAATCAGAATTTGGTCCAGAACATTTAATATAAAATGTTAAAAATGCTGAATAAAAATGCTGAATTACTTTCGTAACAATCCGTCGTTCTTAAAAAGAAGCCAAAATTTTATTATGAACGTAATATTTTATCAACATTTGTGGCTTTCTTTTTTAACATTTTTCTGCCTGCAAATAATTCTTCTACGTTTTCTCCCCGTGTCAGTGTGGAACGTAAACTCAAATGAAACATTTAAAAATGTATTTACGTGATTGCCATTACAGAGAAAACCTGCAGTAAAATGTCAATAATAAACGGACAGCCAGAACCACAGGGGAACAGATTTTCAGAGAGCCGTAAATAATCATGTGCAATTAATATCACACTAAACCATGAGCGTGAAATGTGATTTCTCTGCAAAGGCCTCGTTAGGCCCAGGAGACAAGCATCTGATTTAGTGCTGAGTGAGTGACCAGGTCAGGAGCGATACCCTCTGTATGATTGTCGTCCCGATTGCCTCACGTTGCCTGACATTTCAGCTCGTCTTTTTTTTCCCCAGTGGAGCCCAATCGATACTGGCCGTGTCTTGACTGTCCCTCTGGCCTCGCGGTCACCTCTGTCTAACAGCTATGCGGTTTCCTGGGGCTCTTCTGCTGTTGCGCACTGTAACTGTTTTTCTCACTCATCCAGCCGTTTCCTCTCAGCGCCGCAGGGCACCCTCCCATTCACAACGAAGATGGTCGTAAAGCAGCAGTGTCTGAAAACAGCCTGGTGTCCCACATGAAATAAAGGTTCATAGCTGGGTTCATGGCTGAAAAACTTGGCTTCACAGCGAGAGGGTGTGAGTTTGGTCCCGGTAGTGAAATCCAGAGCTAACCCAAAGCTACCACACTTCAGCAGGCCTCAGAAACTTCACAGTGCGCCATGATGCAATCTATAACACTAGACATGTCTGGTCTGGTTTGAGAAATTCTGCTTTTTTGCTGACAACTGGCACTGTTTGAGTCGTCCATCATGTGCAGCCAAAGCCTTCGGTTTATATTCTCACTCTGTACGAAGATGCTCCATCTGGTCAATATGCTGTGAGCTGTTTCGTCCTGAATAAACTACACGTCCAGGGACCGAGTAAATAGTTTATTTTTTAATTTTTTATTTTATATACTATATTGATCCCGGAGTATATCGCTTGAGCCCTCTGAATTTAACCTAAGTGAAGAATTGGGCAGCCTGGGGAGCAGTGTGTGGGGACAATTCTAGGATTTGAACCCACAACCTTCCATAGACGGCCAATCTGTCCTGCAATGATTAAATCTGTAGACAAATGTCTTCTATTGTTGGTCTCCAAAAAGTCTCTCTTTCTTTCTCTCTCTGTGTCGACCAGAGGTGGATCGAAGCCCCTTCTGAGTCTTGGTTCCTCCCAAGGCTTCTTTCTCACAGTTTTAGGGAGTTTTTCCTCACTTCTAACTCCTTTGGCTCACTAGGGGCTCGGACCTGGATTCTGTAAAGCTGCTTCCTGACAACATTGCTTGTGAAAAACGATATATAGACAAAATTGAATTGAATTGTGTGTGGTGTGGTTTGGGTGTTCGAATGCCGTCTGACCATTCAATCAGAGCTTGTTTTCTTCAGAGCAAGGAAGAAGGAACAATGAAACCATGTCAGAAAGAGCTCAATGCAAGCACAAGCTGCATTCTAACTGATGCAGCAGCGGGCACTATAGTGACAGCCAAACCTGGCCAACCCGCTTAGCACCATCTTTATGTCTTCTTCTGGTCAGCCGACTCAGCAGATGAACCTTGATTGGAACTGGTTTCACTTGCGTAGACGTCTCCAAAAGTCTCCAAAATGGTATCTTTCCAGGAGAAAGAATTTGATGCATCACAGTCTCCTCCAACAGAAGAAGTAAAGTGGTGCATGCTTTTCTACCGTTTAGTGGTTGTGTCCTCTAACACCTGTGTAAACTTCCACAGTAATGTAAGAAGTAGCACAGGACTGTGTGATAGCAATGTTTTGTCATTTGTGTACTTACATTGAGTATGGATCTGTTTCTGGCCTAAAATTAACCTGACTTGGCATTACGTAATAAAAACACAGTTTCTATTACACTGAACCTGAAACTATATATATATATATAGGTAACATAAAAATGGCTTGGCAAAGAGCCACTTTAGAGAAAGAAAGACAGGCTTCATCCACGCGTTTATGAATTTCAAATGCAGTCAAGGTCAAGAGAGGAGAGACACGTTGTAGGTTCTACGCTACCTCCCACTTGTTGTCCTTGGTCTGTCTCTTGAGCTGAACGTTCCAGTTTTCCGTGCTGACCTCGGCACAGTGGGCTATTGTCATGGCAACAGGAGAGGACAGGCTTAGCCCCGGGGGGCCGTACGTGACCTCCGGACCCAGCAGGATCTCGCACCTCTCTTCTGACGGGGCGCTAGAGGATATGAAAAGATAGGAAGAGAAAGAAAGTTCAACTCACAAGCCCTTGTCAGGCATAACTCAGACAAGTAATGCACACAAACACAAAAGAACGGGCCGTAGCATCACACTGACAAAGCGGCACTTCGTTTACATGTTTCCGTTAATTGCGGCGCACTCATTTCAGGAGTCATTTCAGACTGGTCGGCTCATCTCACGCCATTTAAGAATCAGGTAATGCAAATGTGTTGCGCAAATCGAACATGCACCACAGGAACCATCTGTACCCAAGCTTGCACAAACAATTACCCCCACTGTGAATTTAGCGCAGCGCTCCCGCGGAGAGGCCACAATTCTGCGAGGAAGCCGACGATTCTCCGAGGGCACCTGAGAGCAGGTCGTTCACTGGCTGCTGCATATTCATAACAGCGACAGCTCTTTGCTTATAATTTTCAGCCTATTATGGTTGCCACCCGTCTTTTGCTCGTGATGGTGCGGCATGAAATAAAGCCCATTAAGGGGACAGTTAACGAAGGCTCCCATCTATAATGAAAATTCAGGACAGAGGAAAACAAGAAGACCTCCCATTGTTCTAGAATAAGAATTCTCACAAACTGGGTTACACTAAGAAGGGGCTGAATTTGCGTTCTTTAGGCAGATTTGGCCAAGGGACACTTCTGCAGTTCTGCCTCCTCTACTCCAGCTTTGACCCTTGCTAATAAGGATCTAAACTGCACGAAAAACATTCAAGGACTACCTGGAGATCTGGGAGGTTTCAAGAGATATCCTGTGCTGCACTGTTCTCACAGTAGCCTACAGAGCTATTTGGAATGCGAGCCGCTTCTGAGCTCGTTCATGTAACCCAAACTTGCGTGCTGGGTTTCATTACCTTGTTGAAGAAAACACCGGCGTTTCAGGTGTTTTAACCTTCGACGTAACTCAGTTGTTGCTCGGGTGAATTGGGAAGGGACTGTGCACCTCAGTGACACTTCAAATGTCCCAGCACAACGCGACCGTCATCACTGTAATGAGGCGGGAAGAACTTGAGGAGCCAGCAAGAGCTTGTCAGCGCGCTCGGAGGAAAATCTTTCCGAAAGGCCTTGCGTCAGATTTCTCAAGAGTGAGGCACTCAGGAAGGAGCTGTCGCTCAACACCCACAAATGTTCAGCTACAATAAACAGAGGCTTGAGTCATAATTTCTCCCTCAATCAACGTTTCAGCCCTGAAAGGAACTCAAGTTCACGTTTGAAAGGCCTCACACGCATGTGTTTAATATCTGAATAAAAAACTGTCAAAATAGGCGAAAGCCAGGGATGAGTTACCTGGGTCTGGATTGGTGTAACACCTGTGAGACAGAAAGCCGAGTATCTAAAGCATCTTGTTTTTTTTTTTCTTCCTCCTTATAATTCCACTCCACATCACCGTGGAGGGTTCTCACACTGGCACTACCCGGGGCTGTAATGAGGCGCATTATTCAAAGTGACTGATGATTCATCCCCGCGAGACGGGCAGCCCGGCTCTGTGGCATTCTGAGGCTCCGTAGGAGACACGAGACTTAACGAGAAATGAACAGGATCCATTAGCGGCCGCACTGCCTCTTACGGGGTCTTGTTTTAATGGGCATCTGATAGAGTGGAGACGCAGACTGCGGTACGGTGACAAACGCTTTCGTACCCAGTACATATGTTTAACGCTCCTATAATTAATGGCTCGGCTTAAAGGATTTGTAAACGCCTTGAAAATCTGCAATGACCCACATTTACTCGAAACAGACGAATGATGACTAAAATGCTGATGTGTAAGAAAAAAAATCACAAATAAAATTCCGGTAATTGTGAAACCTTGCTGATTCCAACTGGCTCAGAATATTGAGGGAATTTAAAAATGCCCGGAGACCTTTCCGTGGAAGCTGTGGTCGATTGTGTTTGGAGTTTTGAATGGATTCCTATTATGCTTTGGGGATGGGAAGGGAGGTTCAGTGTGAACTATCTGGCTGAGTGAGAGGAAAATCCAATTCTCCACTGGTCTCCCCCAGCCAAGGAGGGAGGTTGAGTGACAGCTCAGCAGACGATAGGCCCAAGAGGGGAAGCGAGGCGACAGCCGAGAGGAGAATTGGTTTAAAAGCAGGAACCGGGACAGAGTGAGTATCTGAAGAGCTATTCATATCCCAGACCGAACCTGTTCCTGTGTCTTACATGCACCTTACTCTTTATATATGCTGTCATTCTCAGCATCCCTGGACTTATTATAGGCAGGAAAACAGGTCTTTAACATGCCTGTCATATTTATGTCATTGTGATATAGCTGGGTTGCAGCATGTGGTCTCTCAACCCAGAGCCATTTGAATTCTGTGGTGCACAATGACTTGAACGCCCCGTTTTGCAAACATCCATTGAATTTCCTAGCCAGCATCTCCTCATTTCCATTAAAGGTTTATAATGGCCTATCATGTAAACTATCCTTCAGGTTTGGTGGCAGCGGGAGTCAACAGGGGGACATCACAGGGACAGTACTGTGCAAAAGTCTTAGACCCCGGTGAAAACTATACTTAAAAGCTGTTTATTACTGGGCAGTTGTGTTCAGATAGTGATGAAACACAAATATTACAATTAATACTAATAACATTGATACAATAGTGCTTTTATGTACAGCAGTGTTTTCATAACCATGTCCAGACCTCTTTCTTCATGGAAGCCCAGGATTACTTGTAGCTTCATCTAATACCTGGTTTACTCTTTTTACTCTTTTTAATGATGTATTGATTATGGAATATTATAAATCCACACAATGACTGGAGGATCAGAGCAGAAATCTGGAACCAAACCTGTGTTCTACTAACCAGCTCACAAAATGTCAACCATTTCTTACAACATAAAAATCTTTTTAAGAAAAAAAGAAATCTTGATACTCTTTACTGCTGTCGTTTGTTTGCTTTTATGTTCACCACCGATTTGAATGGCTTCAAACAATCTGCATATTTGCCTTAGACTTGTGCACACTCCTGTACTCCACCATGTCCACAGAACCATATGCGACACGCCATTAGGGCCTTTCCGGAAAGAAAGGTCATGATGTCATTTCTTCGACTGTAATCTCATTTATGTCCAGATCGTCCAGGCTGCGTTTTTCTCCCTCCTCCACTGAGAAAATTACAGGTCAAATTACCAAGTGTTTTTCAGGAGAGTCACCAGTGCTCCTAAGTCAGATATGCTTCCGTAAATGTAAATGTAAATTAATACGTTTACATTTACGGAATTTATCAGATGCTTTCATCCAAAGCGACTTGGGGTTAAGGGTCTTGCTCAGGAACCCAGTGGTGGTGCTGAAGGTAGGATTCGAACCCACGACCTCTTGGTCCAGAGAAAAGTACATTACCCACTAGACCACCACCACACCAGACATTATTTTTTAAAAAAAAGCCAGATCAGAAACAAACTGCATATCATCCCTCGTTTGGGTCAAACGCACCTGGAGACGTTTCGGTGGATGCGGCAATTAACTGTTTGGTTTTTAGTGGGTTTCTATTGGTGGGAGGGAGGTGGTTGATGTGAACCATCTAGCTGAGAAAATTAATTTTCCTCTGGTTTCTCTTGGGCAAGGAGGGCGACTGAGTGACGTGTCAGCAGACAACAGGCTCAAGAAGGGATGCGAGATGACCATCCACTACCGTCACCACTGAATGTTGTTTTGAGTTACTGTTAAGATGTTTCTTTCAATACAAGGTTCCTTGATGGAGAAAACGAGCTTTATTCTATGTTCTTACTTCCCACTACTGCTGAAATGTGCATGTGTCACCACATGCAACTGCTGTACGTTTAGATTACACTTGCCTCATTTGTAAGTCGTTTTGGATGAAAGCGTCAGCCGAATGTAAATGTAAAGCTCGTTTTCCGGTAGAGAACAGGAATATAATCCAGCAGCAGCTTTCATGAAGATCATAGACTGAAGCCTTGGAAGTTGCGTAGGTCTGGCACATGCTGCCTTCACACACGGCTCGCATAAATATGGGTTTCCGAACACGACTGTACCTGGAGACCAAGTACTCCAAGTGCTCCAGAGTTTCAAAGAAAAAAAAGCATTCAGTGGGTGATAGTAGACCATTTATTTAAAAAAGGACCTAATCCAACATTTCTCTAGTATTTTCTATTTCAACGCGAGTTCCGTTTATGACATTCTTGTGTGTTGATGTGCTAAATAGCTCATTTTGACAAGAAATCCTTACCACTTCAGTGCAAGTTGGAGTCGCATGTAAATGTTTTTTGTTACAAAAACAATGGATTTAAAACAAGTAGCTTTGTACACATATGATCTGTATGGAATTGGGAGTTTTATACATTACATCAAACTGTAATGTTTTTTCTTTTTTATTAAAGTGAGGGATTTTTTTTTTCTTCCATGAAATGGTCCCTTTAACCTCAAGCTATTAGGCCCTGGTTTCAACCATACCTTGCACCGACATACAGTACTGTCCAAAAGTCTTAAGCACCTGAGAAAAATACATTTAAAAGCTGTTTATTGCAGGTCTAACAGCAGCAAAAAAATTATTGTACAGCGGTGGCTACCTCCTGTTATACTTTCAAGATGTTATAATGATGGAACTGTCTACTGCAAGGATCCGTGGTGCAAGAATTTCAACGATACAAATGTGGGAAAGGAGTGCAGGGGTGGTTTCAGACTTGCTGGGGTGGGGTGGTCACTGATATGTTATTGTTTTCATCATGTGATCTTGGTGTTTATAAATAAAAACAGTGAATAAAAAAAAAGCTGTTTACTACTGAAGTTATTGTTAAAATAAATACAAATACATTAATACCGTAAACTGTGGTATTACGTGTCGAAAAGTGTCCGTTTAACCATTTCCAGACCAATATTCTCAGCTAAGCCCAGTATTAATCCACACCTTAGCTGCTATTTATACTGGGTTATCCTGTTATACTGTGTATACAGTGTATACTGGTTATATTGTCTATACTGCCATATGTGTTTCCACAATACTTTAAGAATGCCAACTCCTTTAAGAATGTATACTCAAGTTGCTTTTTCACTTTTTTAATACTGTTTTATACTGTTCACACTGGCTATACTGTCATACGTTTTGGACATTTTTTCATCGGTTGCACATTTTGTTTTATTTATATTTATATACAGTGCACAGAGAGCTGTCCAAGCACTCAGGAATCTCACTCTTACCTTATTTTATACTTTTATTTGCGCTGTTTTGTTTAGTTCAAGATGTCTAATGTCTGTAGCACTGTGTGGAAACTGTGGAAACTGAGCTTCGCCATTTCATCTCTCTGTATACTGGATATGGTTGAGATGACCACAAAGTTCACTTCGATTTTGTCTTTGACTATTACTTGTAGCCACCAACAAACACCTGGGTCAGCTTGTTTTACTAGATTGCTCTAGATTAAATTAGACATGTTGCTTATGGAATTGTATAAATACACACAATGACTGGAGCAGAAAACCTCTGTTCTTCTAACCAGCTCTTGAAATACCAACTCCGTGACACTTTTTACTGCTTACTTGTTTGTTTGCATTTACAGTGTTCCCCCGGCGAAGCACGGCTTCAGTCGTTGGCAGATTTTTTCTTAATTTAAATTATTACTGTATTTGCCCTGCTTATACCAAAGAAAATGTGAGTGAATGAATTGCAGTACAGTCTATACAAGGGTAACATCAGTATTTACATTCTAGCACTGCAGGAGTTCAGTGTACAGTATGGATACTGGTTTAGCTTCACATTTTCTTTAGGGGTAATGAATTAAACTGAGTTTAAAACTAAATTAAAGTGTTTTGGGAGCATACTTGGGGGCATATTTAGGGTTTACACTATAAAAATAGGTGTTTTTAGGCTTCTTTTTTTAGTACCACATGACAAAGTCATGGTATTTCACAATTCACGGATGCTCTTGGAGCGTAACCTCCGCAAATTCCAGGGGTTTACTGTATTCTAATGTTCACTTGTGTTTTTGTTGGCATAAAGAAACCCACTGCTGATATAAATGACTTCAGACAAACTGCATAGGTGCCCAAGACTTTGTAGCGTATTGTACCTGCTCCGGCTCATGGAGGGCTCCATAACAGGCTGATAAGATGGATCAGATGTCCCGAAGCAAGGAAGTTCCATGCTGTGTGTGATAACTTCGAAAGTGCGTCCAATGAGCAAGTTTTTTGGGTCTCTGCGTCTCTTGTAAACACTTTAAAGGTGCGACTCACGCGTGTAACCTGCAGTTGCTTCCCCTTTGCGAAGGCTCTGACCGAGGATGTCAGTTCTGATTTTTAAGTATTACTTTAAAGCCAATTAGAGGTCGAACCATGCTGAATCAGAGCCAGAGCCAGCCCCAGGAGGACGCCCCCACCCCCCCCCCCCCCCCCGACATGCGGGCACTTGTAATTCTACTTGTGAGGCCGAGGGGGGAGCGGGCAAGATCACTCTCTTCTCGACAGCCAGTGTGCTCCTGCAGAGAGGGCGTGATTGGAAAGGAGCACACTGAGCTCGTCTCTGTGTGTGTCTGAGAGAGACACTAAGTATACTGGAGTACAGAGAGAGAGAGAGACAGAGTGACAGAACACAATGTAAAAAGTACAGCTTTGAGCCCAGTCTGATATCACTTGTTGTGGATTCATGATTAGTTTTTATTTTAACCCTCAGAACTCAAGAGTGTATCTGTAAACTCTGATTTCCGTAAATATAACCGGTGTAAAACAGTCTAGAACCGGTGTTTACCCTCAGAACTCAGAGTGTATCAGCGCCGTTTGCTGCTCTTTCTCCCAACGCTCCGCCGCTCGGCCGCTCACCGCAGCCCCACCATCTGTGGGTTTTCCCCTCCCATTTGTGGGCGGAGACTATCCTGAAAGTTCTCCCCGATTCTGAGATCTTGTGTTTTTTCTGTTTGTTTCTAAAACCTGAAATAAAATAAATATGTTCATTTTTCTTCTTTATGAGCATTTGCATCTGACGCCCATTTTAAAACCCCAGTAGTAGATATTCACCGTCACTGTTAAATCCTGTTTGCCCCTTTTTGTGTTTTATAGATGTTTATTGATGTCACAGGAATGGGAGATATTTGAGGCAGTTTCATGACACACTATTTAAAGGGTTACGCTGCACTATAGCAGGTGTGGTACAGCAATGTCCAATCCAACTGAAGCCTTTCAATCAGAACAGCATCACAGTCGTACCTGTCTGTGGTCTATGGCTGACGTTAACCATTACTTCTGTACACGGTGGACGAAGATAACCATCTGATATAAAGTACAGGATGTTTGTTTTCCATATGCATGAGCTGTTAAGTATTCCTTATGTGGTGTTCAGCTCCACGCACTCAAGTACCATTTTGAACTCTGTGCCCACCCACGGAAATAACATGTCTTTCAAAAGCAAACTTCAACCCTGCAGATACTAGAACTAGTGCTTCGTCTCAAACCATCTACATATTCCCGCAGGACCTGATGCCTATTGTGAATGGTTCACTGAACTGAAAACTGCAGTTATTAAACCCCTCCTGAAGAGGCATAAATTGTTTCCGCCCTTTTCGTGAGAAAAAGTAAAGTGTAATTGCGTGGCTGCTATAAAGCCAGTGTTTGGAGACACTCAAACAGTTTTATGGGGGAAAAAAAAAAAAAAACAATCTACTCGCACCATGGATTCGAATCAGTCCGTGCACGCGACTACATGTGCTATCCTTACCCATAAATGGCTTGGTAAGAGCTGGCGGACTCACGTCCCCATTAATTGGTCAGCGATAAAGCGTCGGCCTCCGAATCAGAAGATTTTTTTTTAACACACAATCCACACTTTGCATTTTCCCTCAGAAATGTATATAGTTTCCTCTATTCTTTTCTTTTGTCTTAATTCTATTCCTGTAAAGCACATTGAATGACCTTCGTGTATGAACACGTGAAAACTCTCCTTTGTGTATGACCACGTGAAAACTCTCCTTTGTGTATGACCACGTGAAAACTTGACTCTCTGTGGGTTATATGATCCATATGTCATCTGTCAAATTCACTCTCAGTAGCCACAGCTATGGTTGCGTGTTCTGTTTATTATGGATAAAATGATACAGCCAGTGTGTATTCATGTAGCTGGTGGATGATGTGGCCTGGAGACATTAACAGTGTGTTTTCAGAGACGTGGTCATGGGGAGGTTCAACAAATTTTGAAAGATTTCTTTCCCTTAAGCCATTAGACGAGGAGGACATTTCTTTATAGACTCGACCTGAACGTTGCGCTCTCACCTGGACGGTCCTTGATTTATGAGCATGTACATTTCCCAGGAAGTGTCCTCGCCAATGGCCCCGTGAGACACCAACAGGCTCACTCCTACGGACACACACACACACACAAACACACACACACACACACACACACATAAGAACAAGCCTCACGATTTCTGCAGTACAGTAATAGTTTTACATGCAGTTTTAATACACCTGATGCAGACCTGCCCACCCTAGTTTAAAAAAAAGAAGAAAATGATACAGAAAAGGCTTTGGGGTCTTGTGTATTCCTGTTATTCATTGATAATTATATAGATACACAGTTTGGGAGCTTAAAAAAGGTGTAAATTGCTTTAACATTTACAATATTTATTACAACAAAACATTTAATTTTGTACATAAAAACAGTAGAGGAGAATTTGACAAGGGGTGAAACATAGACGAACATAGGCAAAATTAATGCAAATATTTTTATTCTGTAAATAAAATAAGTACCATAAAATAAATAATTGATATTTAAAAGCAGTTATAGGCCAAATAAAATAAAGTATTTATATTTGTATAGCTAAATACAGTTTAATAAGCTAAATTTGTAATTAGGTTAAATAAGTAAATTCAATTATTTATGTCTTATAGCCAAATATTTAAGGCAGTAAATATTGTATAAATTTAAAAATAATACAAAATTATAAATATAGACATTTGTGTGCGTATGTAAATAGATGTGTATATATAAACCTATATAAAGATGTGTATATGTACATATTGGACACATATATATGTACGAACACAATATATATACACAATAACGCATTGGAGTGTCCTCATCATGGTAGCCACAGGCACTGACCAAACAATAATAATGGACCAATAATAATAATAATAATAATAATAATAATAATAATAATAATATAACATTCGAGTAAATGTCCGTTCCACCTGAATGGCTCATTTAGTGTATTACAGAGTTCCTACACTAAAAGCGTAAAGGTCCGGGAGGTTCCACCTGATCTGCTTCTACTGATGACCTTGGAGGAGATGAACACCTATGGGTTACGAATGTGGTGTTTTTGTGATAAAAGCTTAGTCACACCCTTCCAAATGTGGAGCAACCCACCGGTTAGACTTCATTAAAACAGCACCTGCCGTGCTGTCGGGTCTTTATTGGTGACGGCGGCGGAATGCTCATAAGCGGCAGCTCTAGATGTCAGCGGAGTGAGAAGTAAATGAACGGTGATGAATAGTCATGCTTGTGTAAACAGCCTAGTTGCTGCAAGAAGCGGAGTGCGTGTAGAACGAGACCACTCTATTACTGACATTCAGTTGCCCATACACACACACACGCACACACACACACACACACACACACACATTCAGAGAACACTGAACCTATTGTGACTCTAAGGAGACCCCTGATACCCCCCGATGTAAGAACAGCTGGTCCTTGATAGCCAGTGCAAGCTTTGAAAAGGTGTCTGGCGGCACCAGTGAGTGCTCTGCAGATCTCCAGCCAGCAGATTTCAGTTTTTAATAATGTTCTCGGCAATAGATTACAATTATTATTGCTAACGGCATCGCATGAAGAGGCGGGGAATAAAAGTCTGAGCACGTATTCCAAAGAACCGTGCAGAAAAACTGAAAATTATAAACACATAATACTGTTCTAAATATCACCCCTAAACGGCACTGAGACCATTCCAGGAGATACTGAAGCTAGCAGACCCTTCAGAAAGCAAACACTGGATGGTTGCTCCAGTTTTCATGATGAAGTTTTGCTCAGTTTAACAGCTCACAGTCCACAGTGTCCTAAACCACACCTAAAAGTCTGCGCAACCTTAATGAAGACTGGGGTGTGTTTACAGAACAAAACACTGAACGACTATTGACTTTTAATATCAGCAAAATTTGCATCGTAGCTCCAGTTCTAAACTAAAGAAGCAACATCTGGACTGTAAACACATCTTGCCTAATTGCCTGCCTCTGGGGTGAATTGCTACATTTACATTTTCCCCTCAACTACTCCTTTAAGGCTCCTTCTGGCATGACTGAGACACATCTGCCCTGATAGTTAACCCCTTAATTCTCATGGGAAATGTGGGCACACCCTTGTTTCTGAATAAAAAGTCTTACGCTCAATACCTGAACAATAACAATAATGGAGTTAAGGTTCATTGTTAATGTTAAAGAGTTAATGCTGCCACCTACCGGAATTTGGCATGACCAAGCGCCCGCCCAGGTGCCCGAACACCCCACTGCTCCTCAGCTGAGCTTTGCAGGGGCTTAGAGGTCCGTTGGGAGCCAGCAGGGTTGCCTTGCGTCCCTGAGTGCCGCTGTAGCCATCGGGTTGCGCCTTGACGTGGTACTCGGCTCGGTCCGCCACACCTAGTGAAACCATAAAGGAGCTCTGAACTTTGACCATCATGTCGGGCAGGGGGTCAAAGAGCTCTTTGTCTATGGAGTCCTGGAAGCAGATGGGGCCACTGTAGGTCTGGCCTGCCGTTAGCTCGGGCTGCATGGAGGAATTCAGAAGCAGAGGGTTGCCTGGGGAAGATGGAGAGATAGGCTGTGGTATAGTTATGGCTTTCACCTCGAGGGAGTGGGGGGCGGGGGGGCGGTAGGGAGGTTGTTCGTGCTGGACTGATATAGACAGACAGGCTGAGAGGAAGAGAACGAAGTAAACCGGGAGAAAAGAGCTCTGCAGAGCACTAAAGCACTTAACCTTGGCCTGAAAACAGAGGCTGCCAACAGAAAAGAACCACATATTTCATTTGTTGACTGCAAAATTAAATATGGGGAAGGCACAAAAAGAGGCACATTTATTTATTTATTTATTTATTTATTTATACACACATACGTCCGTGAAAGCAGGAGTGCTCAAGCTGAGGACAGCTTCGACTGAGAGAGAGCATTTTTAAGCCGGTCAGAGACGCCTATTCCGCCAAAAGCCATGCAGGTAAAACGTGTCTTTAGTGCGCGTTAAGATTTTTATTTCGAACAACAGCACAAACACCTTCCATAACACTCTGCATCTTTCACAACACCCACCCGAAAAAAACAGCTGTAATTTAGCTTTTTCGTAACTGTATGCAGTCCCTAAAATACATGCGTCTGAATAAAACATCTGAAAAACATCTGTTGAGTGTTCATTATTTAAATCTACCCTGCATAAGTCATTACTGGAGGCGTACTCACACTAGGCCCAGTGGCCTTGTACTGTGCCCGGGTGGCATTGTGCCCCCTCCCCACCCTTCCCCCTGGCCTGTTCCAGACCCGAGCGCGCTTACGTCAACACATCGCTCACCGCTTCACTCTTTTCAGAGCTCCCAGATTTACGGGGCGTGTCCTGTACCTTCCGATACTGAATCCTGAGCTCCTAAGCATATCTTTCAGTGGCTTTTTGGTCGAAGAGTCACCATTTCACCCCAAATACACACCAGGTTCTTGTGTGTGGTGTCCAGTTGGTCCTGTATTCTTTCGCCTGCCCAAATTTTCAGTGACCAGAGTCGTCCCCGTGTCTCCATGCTTGTTAAATGGGAGAGTTGTGTTTGAGTTCTGTGCTCAGACATGGTTACCAGTCACACTAAATGCGTACATTTCAATGGAACCATGTCTGGACCCAAGCGGGATATTGGGGGGTCAGGCACGGATTGTCAGGTGCGAGTAGACAATGAGTAAAATAACAAACGCTGTGGTCCACTGTAGAGGCTGTCTTCAGCATATCAAACTCTTCTCATCATCAAGCCTCAGTCTCACCTCAACCTCAATCTGACCATACATCTCAACCTAACCCGAACATTACGATGGCATTACACTTCAGGTGAGGAAAGAGGGAAAAAAATGTGACGTCTTAGGTGTAAAAGAGCTGTCTCCTACACTCTAGAGTTGAGCATGGGGACCAATCCCTGTCAGGGGGAGGAGTCAGAACCAGTCACATGCTGATTAGCAGCTGACCACACCAGAGTCTGCATAGAATAGTTGTTCGCTAAATCCACTAGTTGGTGCTGTGGAGCAGTCACTTAGTTGAGGACAAGGTCTGAAATAGAGCTGTAAGGGAAATACAGTAGCCTACAGGCAGAAGGTGAGTTCAGAAATTAAGTTTTCTTCTAAAGGCCAAAGACTGGCCAGTAATATTTCGACTTCCAGATGACCAATCACAGACCGGTCAGTGCAAGGTGCAAGTGGAGTACCAATTTGAAAACACACAGCTACACAACTACTTGTTGACTGTTTTCTGGTTCTGAGACTATGCCTAGATCTTGCTCTGAAAGGTTAATTTGGATTGCATGCGTGACTGCTTTTTAAGAGCGGTTAGCTTGAAAAGCTGTGGTGATTTTCGAGTGTAATTCACATCAAACAATCAGTGCAGTCATGTGGGCAGAGCTCTCAAGTCTGAAACATCCAGAACACTATTAGTTTAACAAGTGCCTCCTTAGACCATTAAGCTGATTAGCATATTGTGGATCATTTAGAAATACATTTACATCGTAAAGTCACTTTTCTTCCTCTCAGATTTTCCTCGCTGCAATTGTTTGCATTCTTTTAGTCATGACTCAAATCTCGCGTGGTGCGATATCATTATCGTCACCCCCTGCCTCCTTAGCTCCAGCTATCCCGCCATCTCCCTCTCTTTCTCGAGGCAGTTTCCGTTTCAGCTCAGCTTGGGTGACCTTCTCGTTTTAGAGTGACTAAATCTGGCCACTCGCGCTGTGAACTGCAGCAGGGGGTGATTGGGCTCCACTGTATCGCCGCCACCTCTGCCAGTCTGGAGCAGGGACGTGCCTGGATGCTGGCATTCTGCACTCCTCTGTCATGTCAAACTAAGTGCAACCCTCTGCCCAGCCGCTATCTAGTGAGAAGCAGGAGGCAGGAGGCTAATAGGGTTTTATTTTTAGGAGGATCGTTAATTACTGCAGGCAAGTTGATTTCTGTCGCACGCTCCTGGATATTTCCGTTCATCAAATGCTTTGGGGGACTCAGAAAGAGTATCTGTTTATATAGCCATTCGGCCGTTTGGCATGTTTGAGCTGAGAGGATGTTCTGAGGCTTTGTGATGATTGTTCGTCATCTAATTTGCATCGGCATGAGTCACTCCCTGAGACATAGAGTTCATGAGCAAAAATCAGCCTAATGACACTTCAAATGAAAGCCTATAATTATTTTCAATCTGTAATGTTCCAGGCTGTGGTGGTCCAGTCATCCACACTGAGAAGCTAAGACCGTAAGACCACAACAGCATGGGGCACCATCTACGGATGCCAGTAAAGGTCTGCTGTGTCATGCAGGCATCTGTGGAGAAGTTGACATTTAGAAAAAAAAGTGGAGTTTAACAAGTAACAAAGCCGCGAAGGTGAAGGCTTGCACGTGCTTCCTCCAAGCTCAACATGCTTGGAGAACACATATCGCTGTATTTATTACACTGCATTTATCGCACTGAGTAGTGAGGGCAGGGACATGTTATGCTCTCTTGGACTCAATGGCCATGGAACCCTGCGGCAGTGCCAAAAGTTTGCAGTCTACTGAGGAAAAGACCAACATTTCGATGTTCAATGATCACAATCATATTTTAAGTTGCATATGAAAGTATCACAACCAGTAAAGCCATAGAGTTCATTTCAAGCTCAGCTTCACCAGACAAAGTCTTAAATAATTCAAATATGCTTCTTTTGAACTCATATAGGTTGTTCCATTCAATTTTATGGTATTTGTATTTTGTGATTCAATGATTTTTGCTATAATGTCCTTGGGTACTTTGAAGAGCACTTTGATATAAAATTATTCATTCATATTCATTTCCATTTTTTTCACCTGAAGATATGCCTCTCTGCCAGCAGATGAAAATCGTTAACATGTACATGGCAGAAAGGAACAGAAGTGTGTGTGTGTGTGTGTGTGTGTGTGACAAGGGAAAGTAATGAAAAGAACCTGGAGTTGGAAACCTTGAGGGAAAGAAGTGGAATTAGAAGTGTGATTAAAAATTAGTATGAGGTGCAGAGTTCAGAAGCAGACAGAGAAATGACAGAAAGGTCTAGATTTCCATCCCTTCACCTGACAGGGGGGTGGGGGGGTGGGGGGGGGGGGCGGTGAAGGAGAAATGAGGTAGGAATAGGCAGCACTTAGACATTTTTTCTACAATAATGCAGCACAACGTATTACAGCAAATGTCCTAGAAGGAAGCTGCTGGAATGAATATGGTTAGCAATTGGACTGATTAATATGGAATAATGGCTCATTTTTTTAAATAATGGAAAGAAATTGAAGTGAAATGATATTCAAATGACCGTTGATGATTCGGTCAGCATTTTGGATGCAGGTCAAGAGCAGTCCTTGGCCATGTGCTGAATTTTCAACAAATAATTACACAGGTCAACAAAAAAAAATGAGTTGTAATCATCAGAAACCACAACACACTTTTCTAAACCAGTTTTTCATGCTGATTTCTAATCTGCTTTCAGTTTTTTTCAGACACAACTTTTTGAATTATGAGTAATATTAGATTAGCAATAGACTTGCATGTGGTTTTTATTAAACCACAGACACCGATCAAGTAACTGTTTCACTATTTTCAGTGTGAAGTCAGACAGACTCACACTGTGGTACAGATATAATGATCAGTGTCAGTCAGACTCCACTGTTT
>JBBJLS010000041.1:2209616-2220014 GCA_037577275.1 Bryconaethiops microstoma
GTCAGTCAGACTCCACTGTTTCTTCAAAAACACTTAGTATATGATTATTATATGATAATTATACCACTATCATGTAACATTTAACCAGCTTCAAAAACTGTACATGTGGGAAAAACTAAACACAGATTTGAAATCAGCATGAAAAACACCACAAAAACCACGAATTTATCTCTGATGATTTTGACCTGTTGACCTGTGTTATCATTAGCGTAGGTGAGGACAGCTCCAGTGCAATGCTTGCCTCAGTGTGGCTCTGAAAGTGAAACCTGTATTCTATACTTTCACAAAACTGTGCTGATCTTACACTTGGCAGAACACAAAGTCAGTTATGGTCTTAGAAGCTATGGGAAATACAATGGATGATACTGGTCCAATAGGCAGGATTGACAGTGGTCCAACAGGTGCTAATGACACTTATCCAACAGGCAGAAATGTTAGTGGACACTGGTCCAAAGGACAAGAATGATGGTGGTCCGACAGGCGGTAGTGATATTGGTCCAACAGTCAGGAATGACAGTGGTCCAATAGGAGCCAATGATACAGGTCAGAGAAACATATTCCAGGTGAGGTATCATCTTTGAGGATGTAGGAAATTCGATAGGCGGTCATTACTGTGGTCCAGTTATTGCAAATGACAGTGGTGAAGAAAGCCAGCTATGACACTGGTCCAACAGGTGGTAGTGATCCAGTATGCAGGAATTAAGTGATCCAACAGGTGGTAGTGATACCAGTCCAATAGGTAGGACTGACAGTGGTTCAACAGGTGGTAATGACATTGGTCCAACAGGTCACAATGACACTGTTCTAATATGCAGGAATAAGACTGTACCAACACATGCAAATTACACTTGTCCAATAGACAGAAATGACAGTGGTCCAACAAGTGGAAGTGATACCTGTCCAATAAGCAGGTCCTTTAGGTGGTAGTGACAGTGGTCCTTTAGGTGGTAGTGTACTGGACGAATAGGCAAGAATCACAGTGGTCCAACAGGTGCTAATGACACTGGTCCAATAGGCAGGTATGATAATGGTCCAAAAGTTGGTAGTGACACAGGTCCAGTGAAAAGGAATGACGGTGGTCCAACAGGTGGTAGGGATACCGGTCCTGTACTTTCACAAAACTGTGCTGGTCTCACACGTGGTATAACACAAAGGCAGAAAAACAACCACAAAAATATTCCAGGTGAGGTATCGTCTTAGAAGTTATAGGAAATCTGATAGGTGGTCATCTGACAGTGGCCCAGTTCTTGCAAATGACAGTGGTTAAGATAGGCAGCTACAGCACTTGTCCAACAGGTGCTAGTGCTACTAGTCCAATAGGCAGGAATGAAAGTGGTCCAACAGGTGCTAGTGCTACTAGTCCAATAGGCAGGAATGAAAGTGGTCCAACAGGTGCTAGTGATACTAGTCCAATAGGCAGAAATGACAATGGTCCAATAGGCAGAAATATAAGTGGTCCAACAGGTGGTAGTGATACTGGTCCAATAGGCAGTCTTGACAGTGCTCCAACAGCTGGTAACAACACCGGTCCAACAGGCAGGAATGACAGTGCTCCAACAAGTGCTAATGACACGAGTCCAGTAAGCTGTGCTGACATAGGTCCAATGAGCAGGAACCACAGTGGTCCAACAGGTGGCAATGACACTGGTCCAATAGGCAGGAATGACAGTGGTCCAACAGGTGGCAATGACACTGTTCTAATATGCAGAAATAACATAAATACAGCAGGCGGTAATTAAAATGATCCAACAGGTGGCAATAACAGCATATAAACAAGTATTAATGAGGGTAGTCCTGTAAGTAAGAATGACAACAGTTTAACAGGCACAGAATTGGTGGGAGGAACTGTCATTCCAAAAGACAGAAATTACATTTGTCCAATAGGTAGGGATACTGAGAGGGCCATGGTGACCACCTCTCCTCTTTCTCCTATGTGGGCATGGATGCATATAGTCTGTTTGTGCGTTTGAATTCTACAGTTGAGCGTTCGGATGTAATCACACTGAAAAGCAAAAGCCAATAATTGCCCATGTTGGAAAAGACAGACATAAATTGATTTGACAGGGTTTTAACAAGGATTGTTATAGGGTATTAATAAGTCAATATACCACAGTGGAGAAAATATCATATTGTTCCTACTGTGGTCATACTTAGGAATACAGAGGAAAATGTTCAAGTAATCCCAATTTTCAGCAAGAAAAATGTGATACTTATTTTCCGTCCTGTCTCCAGACAGCGTGACTCTCAAGACAAATGTGCTGCTGAGCTGAAGTGAGCAGGTGGGACTGATCCGTGCGGACAGTAGATTCACTGTCCCCTGACCCTGTGCTGTCAGCATTCGCTAAACAAACACACCCTAGCGTGGCAGGGCTCAGGTCACAAGTACACAAGCAAGAAATATGTCTCTGTGCATGAAAAGAATGAAATTTATGTTCAGCTTAGGATGTGTCTCACATTTATCTGCCAGAGGGTTTGAGGCTGAGTGTGTGGGTTTTTTGTACTCCCAGATGAGACGGAGTGAAAAATGAAGGGACCAGACCAAGCTGCCAAAAGCGTCCGTGAAGGATTGATTGTAGCAGTGATTTCAGAGAGGCCATAGCAGTCAAAACCGTGAGACAGGTCTTTCAGTGAACTGTGAGCATACATCTTGTGGGAGAAGTGAGTGTCCACAGGTCATTGTGCTGGTCAAAGTAAACACAAGGTGGCAAGACAGTAACAGTTAGCAGTTTAATGTCCCTACATTACAAACAATCCTTTCAGGACACATTCAACACATTATGGCCTTGCAAATGTATTACATGTGTATACTGAGCTCTCTTTTTCAAACCCAATTCAAATATTTGAAGGTGGAGCTCAAATTCGGGAGCAATGTTTTGCTTGTAGCATGAGTTAGTATGATAAAAAAAAATGCCCACCCTAATGAAAGTCCATATGTGTACAGTAAACACACTACATGCAGTAAAAGTGGACATTACTTCTCGAGACATGCAAGTTAACAAGCTTGTGTACCCTTGTTAGACCCTTGTTAACAAGATGTCCAAGTTGTCAAAATGAGTGGAAGAAAATATAAGTAAATGCCCCCTCACCTTGCCTGGCAGTTTTGAAGTTAAAGGTCTGGAAGCCACCAGCTAGGGCAGATGAGTCGATGACATCCACTCCGTACTCACTCTGGCTCCTGCGGTACAATGTCACAGAGATGATGAGGACCGCTACGGCGATGACCCCCGCAGCCAGCCCCGAGTAGAGTGCCACATCTTTGGTTCCTTCCATACCTGTGAAAGCAGGTGCACAGAGATGTGAATAATCAGTGGCAGGTTGTTATTTACACTGGCAGTTGGACATGACAGGCAATCAGCCGTGAATGCAAATGACCATGATGTTCCCGCCTGCAGAGATCAGTGTTTTTGGACACTCGCGTGTGCAAAAGCTTTGGGGACATATCTCAAGGGATTATACCCACTGAGCGAATTATTAAACCAGATGAAGTCGCTGAAAGTAGGTAGACCTTAATGATCTAGTGGCGACACCAGACAGGGGTCATGGCTGAATAACTGGAGCTGAAAAATGGCTGTCAGTTTTGGTGCTGGCACATCTTCCAGACACCTGTGCAAAGCGAAACAGGTGCAATACGCACATGTTTAGTGGCGTATGAAGACACGCTTGGCACGCGCCGGTGTTTTGGGAAGTGTGAATTCCAGGATTCTCATAACTTTAATCAAAGACACAGCAGCGTGCCGGAGCACCACGCCAAGCTACATCTGCTCACCTGGCCAAGTTGCCTGTGGCCTGGTCAACCTCTGCAGCGCCAGAGCTTTGCCAGAGGACAAAAGGGGCATTGCTCAAGCTGGGAGGGCGAGACTGGCTAAACTCGCCTCGCTGTATTTAAAAGCTCCTAATGCGCTAATGCTGCTCCGTGGTTTGGCCACCAGCTCCCGGCTCAACCCGACAGAAGCGGAATCCGAAAATGTGTGTGGGCCACAAGGCTGTGGGCCACATGTCCCTCACTTGACAGCTGCTTGGGGTTTTATTAAGCCCTCTTTACTCTCCATTCTGAACCAGGGGCTGGTCGCTGCCTGCCCCGCTGCAGTAATGACATTTTAAAATGATATTAAAGATCGGGGAGACGCCTGCTGCTACCACCACGCATTAGAACGTGTCGAGAGGTGATTTCGCCGGGTTAACGCAAAACACTGGGGAGGATATGAAGACATGCTATGGTTGCTTAAGTGAGCTAATGTGCAGTAATTGCACCCCATTAGCACGTCTAAATATAGCACGTGCTCATGCACCATATCCCATCACTCATCCTGCCTAATCTGAAATCCACTGCGAGTAGAGCCAAATCCGACACTTCCGAACATTGAAGCGACAGGGAAAATGGGGAGGATTGGCTGTTTCGGATGACGGACAGGTGTCTGATAAACAAATCGTGATGGATGGATGGATGCATAAAATGAACTGATAGCTACAGCACTCCAAAAAAAAACAAGTCTTTTCAGGTATTCAACCGCTCTCTTGCATGATTAATCAAACATCACGTTTGACAGATGTGGCTGCAGATGCTTAGCGGAGATACTCAATTATCCTAATCTTCTGCACAGCATGCTTTCTTCTGGGAGAGTGACACCTGAGGAAAAACAAACCTCCAAGTGCGTATCTGAGCAGGATTTGAGGATTTGGTGATTATTTGGAGTGCAAGGTTGGGTTTAAGCATCTTAACGATGTCTTTTGCTGGGACAGAAATGTACAATTTCCGGATACATCTCTGAACATTTGGTTCCCTCAGTTGGTGTAATACTACGTTTGGAAACAACTGAGGCCATATCAGGAAACCTTCTCAGCTAAGAACAATGCACACACGCACTCACACCCCAGGACTCTTTCAGTTTTTTTGTCACTGGGGTTTTCCTTCAAGAAGATATCAGCAATTTTGCTGATTCTGGAAATGGACTGTATATATGAAATATGATCAAAGAGACTCACTCCGAGGCTTAACATCATGCAGCATCTTCCCATCTGCAGAGAGAGAGAGAGAGAGAGGGAGAGAGAGGGAGAGAGAGGGAGAGAGAGGGGAGAGAGAGAATTAGAGAGCACCCCTGTATCAGTTAACTAAAGTACTCTGTGATTCAGATCATGTGGTGGAGTCCAACTGCTGCCTATGCCAACATCAGCTGGAGGTAATGATGCATAGCATCATTACCACGGGGACCTACAGACAGATGGTGCCGAGATGCTCGGGCTACGCTACGCTTTGGTTCTCCCCTTCGCCCACAGAAGGAGGGGACGGGAGAAGAACTTCTCATAACAGCCCCTGTGGAGTGGCTGTGGAGTAGAGAGGCAAGAGCTGTGATGCGCAGTCTCCATTCTCAGGCTCTCCATGGAAGTAGAACACCACTGGTATCAGCCCAGTGTGGGGAAGCATGTGTTTACTTCTCCTGAATCAAACTGTGGTGTGAAGATCATTGAGGAGCTCACAACCATATGCGGAATGGACTGTACTATTCTGAAACAGTACAGGCCCGGTCATCTCTTGAGAAGAGTGGCATGGTGGAGGAATCGATGGCATGATATGTACCACCCTTAATGATGATGATGATGGTGATGATGATGGTGAGAAATAGTGTCACGGTAAAAGTAAGACATCAGTGGTGGCAAACATGACAAACGACGGTGATAACGAGCTAAAAGATGCTGTAAAGGCCTTACTCTGTGTGCACAGGCCGCCGGTGCAGTTCTCCATGGCATGGCTATCTCCCTCACACATCCTGCCCCGGTGGCGTGGGGCCGGGGCGTTACACTCCCTCCATCGCTGCCTCTCACATTGAGCGCTACACAACGTCCACTCGCTCCACTCCTCCCAGCCGCCGTCCACTGATCAGCACAGGGTATGAAATAGCACAAACAATGTTCAGGTTTAGGATGATTTCTACTGTTTATGGTTAAGCTAATGTATTTTTGACAACCCTTTTTTTATAGAAACCCCTAAGGGTTTTATAGAAACCCCTAAACCCCCATTTTTATAGACAACCCCTAAGCGAGTTTATGAGAGATTCCTTAACAACTCAACATGGTTTCAAGTGAACGTACAATGATTTAGACATGCAGTTAGTAATAGTTTTGTTGATGGGGGAGGTATGGAGGCATAATAATGTTGACAGTGTAAGGTTCAGAGACAGACATTTTGTAAGGGATATACACAATCATTTCGTTAATGGGGGTGAGATATACATAATAATTTTGTTAACAGGGGTGCGGTATATGTAATATTTTTGTTAACTGGTCGGGATATACGTAATAATTTTGTTAACGGGGTGGGGTTTATGTAATAATTTTGTTAACGGGGGTGCGGTATACGTAATAATTTTGTTAACAGGGGTGGGGTATAAGTAATAATTCCAGGTCTATATGAGATCCAGGTCTATTCACAGACCCACAGGGCCTTGGACACCTAGGTCTAACCGCATCCTGCTCACAGTCTCTGTAAGTGCGAAATACTAGCAGCTTGCTGCCCAAACCTGGAGAAAAACTGAAAGATACTGGCAGGTTTTCATTTTCAGAGGAAGAAAATTCCTGCATGAGACTAGTAAGATATTTAATTAACATTTTTCACTGTTTAGCTTCCTTCACCCACATTTACTCACCAGAGACATTTGCCACCATGTTTCCTGTCATGATGAGATCAATCGGAAGTTGCTAGCCTTAAACTAGCTCTGGCAATCGTTACAGCTGTTGAACATTTAATCTGGAAAGCAGAACTAAGCTAGTCCATGTCTTTCCCACCGGAACAAGACATCTCAAGCCTCCTCCAAATGAGGAACTGGGCCTTAAATGATTTAATCTTCATCCATCATCCACATCATTTCACCAGGGAGCATCATGCTTAGATTAGCCAGCACGGCTATGCTGCAGGACAGCTCTGTGGCCTCTTCACTGCCAAAAAACATCTCTTATATGAGGGCCCTGGAGGACACAATTTGATGGTTATTGTATTGTGAATTCTTAAAGCTCTTCTTGGCCATTCGAGGCTCCTTCCCTGCTCATCTAAATGCAAATTATGTTTATGTGTTACAGGTTTCATGTGTTAGGAGCACATCCCATATGTCGCTCAGTCAACATGTCCCACTAATATGGCTGATGAATCGTAAATTCTGTGGGACTAGAAAATCACTGTCTTGGGACAGACGTGATTCATTGTCCCACAGGAGAAATCAAGGGGACAATATCAAAACATTGGGCTATCATAAAATGCGTCCAATAAAATTGTGTGTTTCATTTGAACAGTTCCCTGAAGGTGGAATTCCATGTTAGAAAGTTGAAGGAATCTCACCAACCCCGACCTAAAACCCAAGATGGCAACTCCAGTAATGAAAGCAGCAGTGAAACTGTTTATTAGCACTTACTAATGTCTCGTTAAATTAGTCATCCTCACAGTGCTCTCCAACATCCATCTGTGTGCTGCTGTGGTGTTTGTGTGCACAAAATACTGCACAAAACCATCTTACAGGTAAACTAAACTTTTGCGGCAGCTGGTGGCCTAGTTGCCACTGAGGCACCACTGAGGTACCCTTGAGCAAGGAAGCGTCACTGCTTCACTTGGTTAATGGATTAAATGCAGAGAAAAAAATTCACACTGTGCTCTTGCATGACTATAATGGGCCACTTTACTGTATAATGTGTTTTTCAACTTGTATTGTTAACCTACAAGAACCAGGCTATCTGACTTCTTGTACTTGAACCTTTATTTTTAAATAAAAGTTTAGTACAAATATGTAAATATGTAGAAAGTCAAGCATTTATAACAGTAAAAAGCAACACTGTCACCACTGCCATCGTAATAATTGCTGAATATTGTTCATTTCAGTTTCCTACTGGGGGGGGAGGGGGGGGGGTTTGAAGTTCTGAAGTTATTGACTGCCATAGTAGGATTTACGTAATAATTTAAAATGCTTATAAATTAATTCGTCATCTGAGTTCCTTGTCCTAATCGGGGTGTAACATTCTCCCTGTTTTTTTGGCTTTTTGTAATGTTCTGTCTTCAACTTATCTGTTGTTGTTTACTTTCTCCAGCCCTGTTTTTTTGGCTTTTTGTAATGTTCTGTCTTCAACTTATCTGTTGTTGTTTACTTTCTCCAGCCTATAGTGTGGAATTCAGAGACACAACCTGGACACAACTAGGGGCAATTTACCCTCTCCAGTCAAACCTGTTGTGCATGTCTTTAGACTGTGTGAGGAAACAGGAGATCCCAGCAGAAAGCCACACAAACAGAGGAAGAACATGCAAAAGATCATGCCTGGGAAACAACCCCAGGACCTTCTTACTGTGATCACTGTACCGCTGTGCCCTTCCATATCGCTTCTACAGTTATATGCAAAACTTTTTTCTTGTTTCCTCTGCTGAAAAGTTATATACTCTATGTAATAGCCGGTGAACTGCAGAAAAGGATCTTGCTCTCTTACAGATGGACCAGAAGCTTGTCCATGACTAAACCTGAGATTATCATGTCTTAGAGCAGGTCAGGCACAAAGCCAAAGCTTCAATGTTGCACCATCCTTGGACAAAATATCCAGACTGGGCTATGTTTAGCTGGTTAAGCTGGAGATACTGCTTTGTTAGTGTTTGTGGTTTTAATGTCTGCTGGATCATCTAGCCATTCAATAAAAGGCAAAAAAAACCAACAAAACCCCCAAAATAAACATGTTTATAGTGAGCCACATGTTGCAGGCAATTAATATTTCACCCATGTCACTGCAGCGTTTGATGAAACCACTGCTAAATGTTTTCTAGACGCAACAGAGTGAAGCTAATGAATGCCAGCAGCGTCAACAATCAAATCGTCTGCCATTGTTGTCTGAGGCCATTTTGAAAAGTGAACAAACCGGCGAAAAGTCTCTGCGAGAACGGCTCTTATCTAAAGTCTGGAAAACAACAGCAAAGTGCCTCTTTCATTAACCAAAAAAAGAGCCGTAATCACCATAATCTTTTAACTTCAGAACGCTGAGCCTGAGGTTAAACTGCTTCATTCCCAAAAGCGTCAATAAAATAACACTGGGAAAAGTGCTCCGCCCCGTTTACGGATAAGGTTTGCTTTCGAATGGTTAATAATTCAAAGGGCCGATGCGCGATGCAGCCCGTTGAATGGTCTCGCATTTAAATATGAGATTTACATTAAGAGAGAAAGGGAGAAAGTGAGAGAGAGAGAGAGAGAGAGTAAAGGAAAATTTGGTGGAAAGGTGGAAAGAGAGCGAATCCAAAGAGGAGAGAAAACTAAAGAGGAGAGAAAGATAGTGAGAGAGAAAGGGAGAGAGAGAGAGAGAGAGAGAGTAAAGGAAAATTTGGTGGAAATAGAGAGAAACCAAAGGGAAGAGAAAGATAGACAGGAGAGAAAGATAGTGAGAGAGACAGAGAGAGAGAGAGAGAGTCTGGGGGGTGGAAGAGAGAGAGGGAAAGGAGAGGGAGAGGGGGAAGGGAGAGAGAAAGAGAGGTAATTTAATCAGCAGGTTATTGCAGTACTTCTCGGTGAGTGTGGAAGAGCAGGGTGATTATTAAAATAAAGAGGAGACGCATGTTGCTGTCCAGGTCCAGGGCTGAGTGGAGGCTCCTGCCCGTTTAACTGGTCCACTCCGGGGCTCCTTTACCGGCTCGTTTGGGGGAGACAGTGTAGGCGGACCCTCCTTCCTCTGGGCTGTGGTGGGACACATGCCCATTACAGCATCTTAACCTGCCTGCATTGGCCAGGATTAGTCTTCATTAGCCATGTTAGCATTAGCGCTGCCAGGGTGAACCATGCCTTTAATTTTCCTCATGCCTTTAAGGGGTACATTTAACTGTGCGTGTGTTGTCAGCGCTTCATACTTCTATGGATGTTATTTAAGGGACAGTAATGAGCTGTAAATGGCACAAACATTCATTTAGAGACCAAAAAGCCTTGATGTCAAAATTCAGGCACCAAAGAAGAGTGCATTGCACAACGGTAACTCGTGGAGTTGGAGCTAATATAAAATAAGATTAGATTAGATTGCAGTATCTTACATCGGACTGGATAAGACATCTTATGCAGGTAGATGTATCCAAGCATGTTTGCATATAAATCTTTCTGTTTACTGGAACATATACTTATGAGCTATTTGAATGTTTATTAGTTATTAGTATGATTATTTATGGCAGTGCCTACTATGCCTCTTTGCTACAGTGCCAAAAAAAGAAAGAAAATAGGGGAAAAGGGACAAAAGTCAGGGTAGAATATCCTGAGGCTATGACAGTTTAATACCTTCTATAGACTTTGCGAATCTTGTCAAATCATTATAAATCACGCTGTGCATGATGATGGTGTGTGTGAAGGTGTGTAGATGTATGATGGTGTGTGTGAAGGTGTGTAGATGTATGATGGTGTGTGTGTA
>JBBJLS010000041.1:2282684-2293575 GCA_037577275.1 Bryconaethiops microstoma
CATATATATATATGTGTGTGTGTGTGTGTGTGTAAATATATAGATGGACACACTCATGCATACAGAAACTTCACACTAAAGTTTGTTGAGAAATGCCATATGTATGTGTGTTCTCTGAAGAGGGTGCATACGTTATTTTCACCAATCAGTAAAATACATACTTTGGTCGGGGGTGTGTTGACAGTATAAGATGGTATAAACATATATTAGGGCTGTGAATGTTGATGCATCAAGCAGTACATTATTAACAAAAAAATTTTAAAGGTTGTTGACACAGTTTTCAAGCCTGATACAGCCATGGTGCACACACGCACACACATATACACACGCACACATACACACCCACACACACACACACACACACGCACACCCTCGCACACACACACATGCACACACATATACACGCGCACACATACACACCCACACACACGCACACACATATACACGCGCACACATACACACCCACACACACACACACGCACGCACACCCTCGCACACACACACACGCACACACACATACACACGCACACACACACACCCACACACACACACACACACACATGCACACCCTCGCACACACACACACACACACACACACACACACATACTTTATTGTCATCAGCAGCCGTGCACATCGTGTGACGAGTAAATGTTTCTCTATGTGCAAGTGCAAGTTACGATAGAGACAATAGACAAGAGACAATAAAATAAACAGACAATTGTAATGGTAGAGTATGGACGCTAAATAAACCTTCCAGAATTATTAGTATTGCATGAGCAGGATGAGGCCGTTAGCAGCATTGAACAACGTGCAAGGAATGACGGAAACAATACAACAGACAGTATAGCAATGTGAAGTAGTGTGTATGTGATGTTAAACCGAGAAAATACAGTAAGTACACAATACAGAAGTGTAACATGAGTAGGGAAGTGTATGGAAAACCTTCCAGAATGGGAAATATTGCATGCTACATATGTAACAGTATATATGTACAGTATATGTATAGTATATATACTGCTCAAAATGGAACAAAGGAACACTTTTTAATCAGAGTATAGCATCAAGTCAGTTAAACTACTGGGACATTGATCTGGTCAGTAAAGTAGCAGATGGACTTGTTTCAGCTGTGGCGCACAACAACGAGACAGGAATGGTTTTACAGGTGGAGGCCACTGACATTTTTTCCATCATCATCTTTTCTAACTGTTTATTCACTAGTTTTGCATTTGCCTCGGGTCAGTGTCTCTACCGGTAGCATGAGGCAATACTTGAACCCTATAGAGGTTGCACAGGTAGTCCAACTCCTCCTGCCATTGCCAGAAGGTTTGCTGTGTCTCCCAGCACAGTCTCAAGAGCGTGGAGGAGATTCCAGGAGACACAGTTACTATAGGAGAGCTGGACAGGATCATAGAAGGTCCTTAACCCATCAGCAGGAATGGTATCTGCTTCTTTGTGCAAGGAGGAACAGAATGAGCACTGCCAGAGCTCCACAAAAGGACCTCCAGGAGGTCACTGGTGTGAATGTCTCTGCCCAAACAATCAGAAACAGACTTCATGAGGGTGGCCTAAGGGCCCGACGTCCTCTAGTGGGCCCTGTTCTCTCTGTCCGGCATTGTGGAGCTCGATCAGTATTTTCCATAGAACACTTGAACTGGCAGGTCCATCACTTGCGCCCTGTTCTTTTCACAGATGAGAGCAGGTTCACCCTGAACACATGTGACAGACGTGAAAGGGTCTGGAGAAGCCATGGAGAATGTTATGCTGCCTGTAACATTGTTCAGCATGACTGGTTTGGTGGTGGGTCAGTGATGATCTGGGGAGGCATATCCATGGAGGGACGCACAGACCTCTACAGGCTATACGACGGCACCCGGACTGCAGTGGGGCCTGGGGTCCTCCTGGTACACGACGATGCCCGGCCTCATGTGGTGAGAGTAACCAGACAGTTCGTGCGGGATGAAGAAATTGATATAATTGATTGGCCGCCTCGCTCGCCTGACCTAAATCCAACAGAACACCTCTGGGACATTATGTTTCTGTCCATCCAACATTGCCTGATTGCATCTCAGACTGTCCAGGAACTCAGTGATGTCCTGGTCCAGGTCTGGAAGGAGATCCCCCAGGACACCACCTGTCATCTCATTAGGAGCATGTTGAGTTCCATATAAACTACTGAGTACCATTTTAAGTTGCTGCAATTAAATTTTGGCAAAATGGACTAGCCTGCCGCAACATTTTTTTACTTTGATTTTGAGGGTCCCTTTGAATTCAGCCCTCTGTTGGTTTCCATCAAACAGTGTGGCATCCTTTCATTCCTGGTTAAACAATGGCTTTGGCATTGTATTCAGTATTATTACCAAATTCACTGAAATACATGTAGCTGAAACAATAAACTGGATTATGGTCCTCCAGAATGCCCTTCAATAATCCGGAATTGACTCAAAATGTCTCCTTTCTGCCTCAGTGCGTAGTTCCTATTATCATCTCGTTAGCATCCTTAGCCATGGATAACAAGACTGGGCGTCCTTAAAGGCCAAGCTGAATACACACTGCCTCCACACAGCTCAGACGAAGTATTGAACACACACCATCAATACACCCATGCAAGCTTCCAGACAAGCAGTCGAAAGATTAACACAAAGGGCCGGTTTTCTGATTATAGATTAAACCCAGTCCAGGGCTGCGCTGCACTGTCCATGGAGGATTCTTCATTAAAAATCCATCCTGGTCTAGCACCAGGCTTGAGTCGAGTCCAAATCATCTGTTCTTCTTTTTTGAGCTGTCAGTGTTTAGCTCTTGCCAGGACTTTCTGCCTGTAGTCTCTCCCACATCTGTGAAAGTGGGCCCAAGACAAACTTCAACCCACATAAATACAACCGGATCTAAATGGCTGATTGTAAAAGTTCATCTCTTGATGATTTGCATTTCCATCCTAATTAGGCTGAAACTCTGGACAGCCTGGATTGTGTTGCATTTTTCCACAAAAGTTGCTGCTCATAAAAACATGATTCACATTACAATTGAGGGTTATTGCTTTTTCCATAAAAACAGAACAGTTTTGCGTAAAATCTGATGTCCACCAAAACCAGATGTTGACCAGCGGAGACATCTTTGGAGTGTAGATGTTGCTTCGTTAGTTTAGAACTGGAGTTACAAGGCCAACATTGCTAAACATCACAAGCCAAAAGTCATCCAATATTTCTCTTCATTAAGCTCCTCCAGCTCTTAAGCAAGGTACTGCAAACCTGTGGACGCGGTTCAGATCACAGTATGATTACTAAACTGTGTGCATTTTAAGTCTTGATCAAATTTATTTAAAGTGGTACATAAATGCTGAAGTGTAATCCATCCATGAACTAAGCTCCTTAACCTAAACAGGGTGGCAGGGTTGCTGGAGTCTATCACAAGTCTACAGGTGACCTATCCAGTTGGAGAAACCTGCTGTATGGGTTACCAGTCCATTCTAGAGATAATCTAGCATCTCTAGTTCACCTGAAGTGCATGTCTTTGGACTTTAGGAGGAAACCGGAGATCCTGGTGGAAATCCAAGCAGGCACAAAAACTAAACCCAGAAAGTACCCTCGTTCGCTTTCGCCAGGAATCAAAAACAAGATCTTTTCATGCCACCCACTTGGCCAAGATAAAATTCTTAAATATGGAATGGTTCCAAATTAAGCAAATTGCCCTCAATCTGTGTAAACGCCCTTTTCATCAATTATATCATAAATTGCCTCCAGTGCATGCCACTATTGGCAATTCCTGCCCCTTTGTAGCCCCCCACCCTGCGCTAGAACTGCTCCACTCCCCCATATTTACTTTATCCCTAGCCTGGCTTCCACTGCCCATCTTTAACAGCATGCGTAGGACGAGAGTCGGGGAGAAATATGGCTCAGGTTCACCTCATCCATCACCCATAAAGTCAGGCCTGTGAAATACAGGCTGGGCTCCTCCAACAATGAGGTCTATCTTGTATGTTAGACCCCTTGCTCGGGTATTTATCACCTAAGAGGCCGCACAATGCCTGATTCATGGAGCAGTCGTGCTGATAAAACGCACTGACTGCATCTCTGGGCCCCATGCCGAGCCTCTCCTCTGTCCCCCCACCCTATCTTTCTCTCTCTCTCTGACTGTGGGTGTCTCTCTGCCTTCTCCCTCCTGACTGTGTCCCTGCTTAGTCTCCAATAACCTCGCCAAAGATAGATTTTGTCTTTGGGGCTTTTTCACCCTCTATTTCGTCCAGACCACCCCTAAAGCGCTCTCAGTTTTCTCCGCAAAACTCTGGGAAATTGCAGAGCTTGCTCCGCAATCTACTCATGAGCTCAGTTCAGATGTTCACATCGTTCTACGGTGGGTTTCAGTCTCGCCTGGTATCATTTTCCAAGAGTCGCTGAAAAATTTGCAGGCCTGCTAGTTCTCGTTATCTATATTTTCCCCGTTTTCTTTGGGCATGGTTGCTAAGAGAAGTCCTGTGAATGCTTTTTCTTCTAGGTTTTCCTCTTTTTTCATACCCTAGAACTTGGCTCCGCTCCTCCTGGGTTCATTATCCAGACAATCTGCAGCAGCCTCCATTAGCTGCGAGCACAGCTGCCGGACGTTGTTCACTAGTGCTAATTCACATAACGCGAAAATGTCTCTACCAAAATAAATAAATAAATAAATAAAACAGCTGACTGCATTGGCAGCCACGTTTTAATGAGAAAGAAGGCCTGTAAACTGTTTTTTTTTTAACTGCGGAGCTCGGAACCCGAAGGCCGTGCAGATGTTAAATGGGCGAAGAGTGGTATTAGCGTAGCTTTCTACAGAGAATGACCGCTTTATATTCTTTGCATAAGTGCCGGCCTTGCCCAGCGGTTTTCATGAGTAGGCCCAATCCTGCTCTTGTAAAGAGTGGCTGTCCTTGCCATGTAGGAACTTTGGCAGTTGCTGAGGATCGTTGTCTGAAGTTTAGTGTTCGTTAGACTGTGCCAAGCGTACCTGAGATATTAGCACATTTTCAGGACAGTGCTACTGCAACAAATCAGGAATTTGAATAATTCAGACTGTTTGCTTGCCCTACTTGCTGCCAGGCCTGGTGTTACCTTTGCAGTCCTCTAGTGTGCCTCATCAATATCTTTCCCCCAGATTAAGGGCAACATATGGTGTGTTGGCTGACAGTGAACGCGGGTATTTTCTGCTCTGGTGCTTGTGACTCTATTGCAGCCCCATTGATTTAATGATTGATTTACTACGGAGAAAAGGGAGGCCTGATTGACGGTGGGGATGAGTGAAGGTCTGTGGCTCCTCTGGATAGCCTTGTCCTTGATTTAGACAAATTAATATCTAGAGGGCAATAACTCTCAGCGGCTGGTCTGACCCTGGCTCTCCTCTGCAGGCCGAGCTGTGGAACACCCTGCCCTGCCCGGACTAACATTGGGCCCATGATTGATGACACTTAAAAACGAACCTGAGAAGGATCCTAACTGGGCTGCCAGCCGGCCCAGAGACGAGGCATGGCCCTTGGCTCGACTCGTTGCTCGTGCTTGAACTCTGCCACCACCAAGATGATCAGAGATTCCAGATACAACGACTTCAAAAGTGATGGTATAGGGATGCCACAAAAGGGTTTTTTTGAAAAATGTTTTAAAAGAATCGTTTTAGTTTCCCAAAAACCCCAGAGAAGAATTTTCAGAGAAGGCCTGATCTCGATCAGCAAAAATCAAAGCTCGTTTTCAGTTCACTTTTTTAAGCAGAATCATGTTTGTATTTAAACTACTAAAGTAACGTTTTCTTATTTCATTATTGCATTCTGGTGGGAAGCAAGTTAGACAAGAATGATTCAATCAGAATGTTTTTCTCTGTAGTATTCAGGTAGATGGAGCTAAAAGAGCTCTTCGCTCCTTCAGGAGGTGGGTGGAAGTCCTACCATGCCATATTAAGAAGAACATTTGATTCCCGGTGGGTGAGACCAGTCCCATGAGTGAAAACATGATTCTTGTTCTTCTTGAGGTTCTAGATATGTTACCGACTGTGAAAATGATCCTTCCAGGACCGATAACATCAAAAATGTTTTTTTTCTCACTCAACAAACCATTTTGAAGAGGGATGTAGACATATATAAGGTCAGATGTTCCGTTCAAATACAACCTGTTTGGTTCTAAGGGATAAAGAGAGGTTGGAGAACGGTCGTGTAAAAAAAATAATAACTATTGTTTATGATACATAAACTCAGACCAAAACCAGCCATATCTAATGCACAATTTTCACACGGCAACCTATTTTTGTGTTCCAGGACTTTCATTAACCTGAATCGATCACTGAAGTATTCCATCACTGTTAGTGTCAGACAGATGACATCATGCTTTGATCACGCTTTGCATATGATATTCAAAAAGTAAGATCGGAAGGTCCCCCTCCTTCTAAACCCCTCTAGCCCACTTGTTTACCAGAGGAGCATATTAGTCGAATTCAGGCGAAACTTCAGTTCCATCCCAACTCCTGTAGTTTTCTTTTCTGATTTAATTTTTTGTCGATGTGCTTCGGTGCTTTGCTTGTGGAGAGGCAACAGTCTCCGGCGCCATGCAACACTCTTTGTGAGCATGCTGTGTGCCGAATAATTGACTGGGGGTCTGGTGGAGTCCCTGTGGCAGCTGGTCCAACAGACGCCACGCCACTACCACGCTCCATCATTTCTCTTCACGCCACTGATACCTACGAGCTGTCAATAACCATAATTTCTGATAGCTGTGAAACTGATTAAAGCAGAAACTGCCACTGATGAGTGTGATCTAAATCTGTGGCAGGCATTAGTGAAATGTTTCTTTCGAGCCGCGAGCCCGTGCCGACCGGGAGTTTCGTTAGAGATAACAAGAAACGTGGCCTGGCCATTAAGCTGGCCTGCTATGAAGTTCACAGCTAGGGGTCTGGCATCTCTCTACAGGGCTACGCTTTGAACAAAACGAAATCACTGCCAGGACCTTAGCTTCTTTCATGGACTGCTGCCCCCAGCAACACAGAAACAACTGTATTCCAAGGCATAGTACATATAACAAGTCCTTTACTCGAACATTTACTTGTAGTCAGATCAAAAAAACAACTGATTCTGATTATGTTCAAAAATAAATTATTTTCCTCCCACATACACTCAGATACACACCTTAACACACACTCTTAAACACGCAAGCCGGCATAGCAAATGCCTAGCAACACCCTAGCAACCACCTGAAATACCATAGCACAATACAACGATATACTTCCAGCGCCCCCCGCGTGCGGCAGCCTAGTACGGCAGCTCCGCTCAATTTATGAGCTTCTTTCTTATTTTCCACTATCGAATTTCCTACTTCTGGAACTAATAAAAGTTTACCTTATCTAATTCACAACAACCCAAATACAAATGTCATAACCTAACCTACAAACGTCATAGCAATCACCTGGAATACCAAAGGAACTCCTGTTTAAATACTGGGGAAAAAACTTTAAACAACACACCTCTTCCAATCTTTTAATACCAACTATTTGAACTGTCAAGCCAACTTCAAGTTTGATCACTAATGATCACTAATAAGGGTTTTTCTTTACAGCCAAATCCAAGCGTAGGCAGTTTTTCCCCATTATACAGCAGTATCCTTTGTTTAGGGTGGTGACGAATACCACAAATTTAATGCCACAAGTTTTCTGAGTGATGCCGATGGTCTATTGTGAAGTGTCTCAAAGGACTCATAGGGGAATGTGAGGCTGACACAATCAGTGACACAATCAGTCCCCCAATTATGGCCTGGTATGTTGCTTAGCTCCGGAGAGAGGGTCTCTGCCATATTTCATTCCCAATTAGAATGCGGCCCATTAAATTCTCAGGAACAGCTCTTGGCCCAGCAGGACACTCCAAAAGTCCCATCATTTGTGTCACAGACACGAGTGGCAGCAATTGGCTGAGTATTTTTGGGGGCTACGTGAGTGGAACACCCAGCTAGCCCAGGAAATTGGAGTGTCTTATTTGATGCATAATGCAATTTGACCCACCTCCCACTTTATATATGCTTCTATTAACGCCTTGTGTCACCGACCAGAAGCGTCGTTGACGGAAGCCCATCTTGTATCAAGTGACCTTTTCAGCAAAGTGCAAAGTTATGATGTCATTAGAGGCTGGAGAAGAAGGGGAGTCAGGAGGCTATGAATAAAATTACACTTTTCATGGGAGAAAATTGCACGTCCTCCTCGACAGGTTCGTCCTAATTTACCTGTTTAAGGCTTAAATGTGAGAGATTTCTTCCGAGACCTTTCACACACACACACACACACACATGCGTGCACACATTTCAATTGCAGATGAAACTTTTTGGTAGCGATTTGATTACAAGAACTCTCTCATATTCCTGGAGAATCTCGTTAAAATCGGATGATTATCTGAGACGGTTCTCTGGATAACGCGAAACAGGATCCCCTCTGCCAAATCCTTCCACCGGATCAGGGACAATTGACTGCCAGGACAAAGTGGCTGCGGTTTTGTGGCTTGCCTGAACTGCAGGGCTGACATGGAGCGGTCATAGCGGAGAAGAATGAGTGAAGGTCAGGTTCTAGCGTGGACGGAAGGTCGTATCTGTGGGTTCTCACCAGAGGTGGGTGGCGACATGCTGGGTTTACCACGTTACATCCATCTACGCTTCTCCTGTCACAATTTTAGGTCATTTACCTTCGATGCTCATTGTGCACACACACCTTTCGCCCTGATTGGTGCTCTTGTCACCGTCAGATCATAATGAGGTCATACTTTGCACACCTCGGTTTCCCCGGTCAGACACAGCCGGTCAGGAACTTATAATGAACTAGCAGCCGGACTGACCTCACACTGCATAACAAGACCACATCCGCTAAAATAATGGCCAATTCTCGGGAGAGAGACCACCCCCAGCCTCGTATTCAAGACATGTTTTCTTATACATTGAGTTTTGTAGACATACATTTTAGTTCAAGGAACAAACAAAGTAAACCCATAAAATATTTTTGAAATATATGTTGATGAGCACTTTTGAAATACATGGAAAATTTTTATTAAAATGTACGTCAGTATATTTGTTATGGGTTTATATATGCCATTATGTTTAATAGGGTCTCATACATGTTAATATATTTACCATGGATTCATGAATGTCAATATATTTATTTAGTGCTGAGGCAAGCATGATGTAAACGCGAGATCCTCCAAACATTCAATAATACAAGAACTGCTGCTCTGGATAAGAACGTCTGCTAAATGCCGTAAACGTGAACGCAAACGTAAACGTAAACAAGAAACAAAACAAAACAACATAAATGGGTTCCAGGACAACAACACGACAAACACTAAGGGTAAATTAACAGGGATCTAACTCAAGAGCAAGAGTTAAACACAACAGCAAACACAATAGCAAACTAACATGGAAGACAGACACATGGCTGAGGTAAACTAAACAACAACAAAGGCACCGGAAACAGAGTGGGCGTAAACAATGACATAGACAAGAAAACAGGGAAAAAGACAGAAGAAAAGAACAAAAAGTCAAGAAAACAAGAAACTTTATTGTTGTTGTTGTTTAATGTATGTCTGTATATGTGCTAAGAATTTATATATGTCAATATAATTACTATGGCTTTATATATGTCAGTACATTTACCATGACTTAATGTATGTCAATATGTTTACTGTACGTTAATGTATGTCAGCATATTTACTTTGGGTTAGTATATTTCTGTATGCTTATTATAGCTTGACACATCTCAGTATATTTACAAAGGACAATATACGTCAACAGTTTTACTATGGCTTAATACATCTCACTATATTTACTAGGGGTTACTATATTTCAGTATATTTACTACAGGTTAATATATTTTGGTATATTTGCTACGGGTTAATATATTTCAGTATATTTACTACGGGTTAATATATGTCAGTAAACTTATTATGGGTTAATATATTTCAGTATATTTGCTATGGGTTAATATATCTCAGCATATTTACTACGGGTTAATATATGTCAGTATATTTACTACGGGTTAATATATGTCAGTATATTTACTACGGGTTAATATATTTCATTATATTTACTACGGGTTAATATATTTCAGTACGTTTTCTGTAGCTTAACACATTTCAGTATATTTACTACGGGTTAATATATGTCAGTATATTTACTACGGGTTCATATATGTCAGTATATTTACTACGGGTTAATATATTTCAGTATATTTACTACAGGTTAATATATGTCAGCATATTTACTACAGGTTAATATATGTCAACATATGTCCTGTGGATTCATCAATTATGTAGTATAGTAATATGGTGGCGGGGTCTCAGGGGCTTTATAGAAGGTACAGTGTTAATGATGATTGCTGCTAATGATGAATGGCTGAAGTGTAACTTTCAGATTCTGGGACAGGCAGCTGGTGGATAGGGATCAGGTTGGAAAAGTGAAAAACATCTGCTAATCCGTGGCGTGGCCCTGGCGCGTCATCATACGCAGCTAATTCTCTTTGATCCTGCCTGGTCCACAGTGCACTAAGCCAGGCACGCTGATATCCGCATTGTATCATTCGCAGCCATGTTCCTCACACAAATTAGATCCTCAGTTAATATGTTCACAGAATAACCTCCACAAGCATTAGCAGACCACGCAGAACGACGTGTCTGAGAGGGATTACTTACAGCTTGTTCTGCCTTCTCTGTCTGCCGTCTTCGCCATTCTTTCATTTTTATGCAGGACGTCACTGTTTCTTCTCTTTTCTTTTCTTTCTGCTGATCCCTGACCACACGGAGGACACCATGAAAAATGAAATTGTGAAGCACAAGAGAAAAGGATCAATAATAATCAGGTCTGGTTTCTAAAACAGTGGAGACAGACGGAGCTCCCACCCAGTTAGTTCCACATTTTA
>JBBJLS010000041.1:2301250-2314962 GCA_037577275.1 Bryconaethiops microstoma
TATATACACGCACACACACACACAAACACACACACACACACACACAGCAGAGGTAAGGGTTGCAACAGGACTGCTATAATAATATACAAGTGGAATATTGTACTAAACGATAAATATCAAAAATATAGGATATATTGAACATATTACACATATGGCACATGGGGTATATGTGTGTATATATATATATATATATATATATATACACACACATACACACATATATATGCATATACTGCGTATTCTACCGCTGTGCATAACCAAGCTATGGGAGTGAGTGTCACATACTCGAAATGCCGCAAGTCGAGACTGTCATAGCCCAGGGATCCCCTGTACCCAATCAAATGAAAATCCAGAGGAGAGTTGGGTCCCGACCTCAGATGTTCTAATCCAGGACTTTACTGATGAATTTCACAGGCACCATCCCAGTTATACCCATCACGCAATGTCTGTCGGATAGAACGTCTAATTTCAGCCCTCTTATTTAAATACAACTTTTGAGGCGAATGACTTTTAATGTGGGGCAGTGGACAAAGACAAACTATGGATAAATCAGTGAGAAACATGCTTCACCTGCTTTTACACCAGGTACACCATCCATAAGTCATCTTCATTGTTGATGGAGCTAAAAAAAAAAAACTTCATCAAAAAGTGTTTTGTCCGTAATTTTATTGATGAGATTTAAAAAAAAAAAACCAAGTGGATCAACTATCTAAGCAGGTTTAATCTCCAGAATATGCTACAGACATCCATGGCTGCAAATTCAGAAGAACATATTTGGCCTCGCCGTCTCTGGATGGACAGGACGGCCCTCCATTCATCCCTTGATTTAGCATGATGCTGGCCAACCAACCCAGCCACCAGAAGCACCTGGATGTCTAAACCACCATTCCTTCAGTGGTCTCTTCAACTCTGGGTCAACTCTCAAACTAGGCTTTAAGTACATGGAAAGTAGAGCGCAAGCTGAGAAAACCTGATCTGTAAAAATGTGCAATTCCTTTATAATGTGGGTCATAAAAAGATAATTTAGGTCATGGAGGGATGTTTAATTTTTCATTCAGGTGCTGCAGCAAAGGACAACAATTTTAATAAGGCCAGAATGAGAAGAACAAGGGTGAGGATGCACCTGAACAAACAGTAGAGGAACATCTAGCCAACACTGGAATGTGAGGCACAGTTCTGAAGTATAGTCAGCCTCAGAGTTTCTCCACGAATCAATGGTAACAAATGGACTTTAGTCTGACCTGGCAGGTTATTTTTAATGGGCTGTCTCTCAAGTTCTTCTGACCATTGGTCAATTAGTGACCATGGTTAAAATATGGTGGGTTTTAATGGCCGAGGGAGACGGAGAACTGGGTGCTAGTGTTAAGTCTTTGTAGTTTGGCTTTTGACTTTAATAAGAATTCATTAACACTCAGATTTCCATGATTAATGGATTATAGTGGTGTTTACTATTCTGCCATGATTTTAAACTTTCTTCCGGACTGGTTTATCCCGTAACTCTATAGGCATTTTCTCCACAACCCAGTGCAGAACAGCATGATACAACTACTAATCCCAACTGTACCCATACTCTGGGTTGAGTACCTGTGTTTGCCTCCCAACATGAAATAGAACCATGGAAGTTGGGTTATTGTATCGCCAGTGAGTTTTATTTTAGGAGTCACAGACACAGATTTCACCTAGTTTGCATGATGACCCTGTTATGATTGCATTTGACCGGTCAATGGCCTGCACCATTTTTAGCTCAACCCACATGTTCCAGTTTAGCTCACCTGGTAATAAAAAGCACATCAGCGTTTTCTTAGTGCTTTCTTAGTGTTCTCCAAAAGAACATCTTGGCTTCACTTGCAATGCCAATTTTTGAAACATTGACTGGACAAAAGGAAAATCAGACCTACATATGGTGAGATCCAAAAGTCTGGGATGTTTTTCTTTTAAACCTAGAAATAAACAACAGAAGATTTAAATTAAAAAAAACCCAAAGGTTATGCTAAGTGAAATAAACAAATATGCAATGTTCTATGTCATTATTCAAATGTGGTAAGGGTGTATCAGGTACAGCAGTGATGCTGGGGTCTTCATTCTGTGCTTGGTTGAGAGCGGTCCACCATCCTAGAATATCCTCTGTGATCTGAAGGACTGTGCAGGTGGAGTTACACGGAAGGAATAATTCTGCACAAGGGTGGAGAGTTACATTGACCGACAGCCTAAATGAGGTTTTAGAATTACCCAATGCATAATGCATGCTCACAGTCAGGCTATGGATGCTACAGTCCATTTGGGGATGCCAGGCCCAGGGGCTAATGAGTTTTACCAGTGTACCCTTGATGAAGTATTCACTTATATGCAAATAAATCTGGATGCCAACTTAAGTACATAATTTTACCTTGAACTCCTGACATTTGGCCTTCTATCAAGTACATATGGTTACTTAATAGGCCTAACTGCATAATCCAACACAATCTCTGGTGTTTATAGTGAGGCTGTAAAAATAGTTCTATACAAGCCACTGGAATTATGTCCAACACTTGCGGTACATTAAGTGCAATCTTGTATATTAAGACAATCCTCTAGGGTGGCAAATTAAAAGTTGTTTGTTTCCAGTCCGTGCTCATGGCAGAACCATTTCTGGTGTGCTAGAATGGGCTTTTTTTCTGTGCGATTAGCAGATGATTAACAATAGCCCTTCGCTGCCACTCCATTAAAAACAGTGGTGTGCTTTAATTAAGCCACGCTCTTGTTTTCCTCCTTTTTCTTTTCATTTTTTTTTTGGTCCATTTGCAATATGGATCGAACGCAAGCCAGCTTCCCGAGAGCTCGAACTCCTGATGATGTGTCGTTTACATCATGGGACGGCACAAAGCCTGGCTGGAGTGGTTGGTGTGCAAAGTTTTTCCCATTCTCAAGTGCCTGGACGCAAGCTCCCATTGCAAATCTCATTAAAGTCATTGAAAGTAAAGGAAATAAGAGCCCGTTCAATTAAAGGCTTTGAATTAGTTTGGACCCCCCCACCATTACCCCCCCCCCCACCTCCCTCAAAAGCCACTTTCATTCTGCCCTGTAAAGTTCTTGGAACGTGAGGATTAGTCCTTACAATCCGTTTTCAATTTCCGATCTTGCTGAATATGGATGGGAGTGGGGGTGGGGGGGGGCACTGAGGGACTGTGTGCCTTTCAAAACTCTTCCCAGCTTCAGAATTATTTGGAGATTTCATCCTGAAGGCCAGTACAGAGAGAGAGAGAGACAGAGAGAAAGAAAGATTGGAAGAAAGGAAGGAAGAAAGAAAGAAAGAAAGAGAGCCCAGAGGAGTTCATTCCGAGCCCAGAGCTAATCTCACTGAACATGCGATAAACCCAGTCGCCACATTCAAGAGGCTACTGATCGCTTTTGGGTTGTCAGATTCTTTGGTCGGGCAAAAGCTGAAACAAAAAGCACCTGATTGAGGATTATGCACACCTGCGCTGATTAACCAACTGTGAAAACGAGTGTTGAAGGCGTGAAAGGAAAAAGACGGATAAAAACAAACTCTCTCTGGTCTTCAATCAGTGTAGAGAATGACTCATTAGGCAGGCACTGTATGGGCCCATTTACAGTTCCAGGCAAATGAAAATGTTTGTATGACAGTCAAATGAACTTTTATATCAAAACGTCCACCAGTGTTATACAAAGATGAAAAAGCTAGAAAAAAGATAGCAGTATAATAAAACACCACTTAAAAATCACTAATTAGACCTATGTGAGTGTCGTGTAGGCGTGGCCTAATAGTCTGTGACTGACGGCTCTCAGTCCAAAATTACCAGTGTGCTTGACTGAAGCAGAACAGTGAGACAGCACAAGCTAAGCAGGAATTTCTATTCGGTCAGTTGAAGCCCCTCCACTGACTCCCATTCAGTCAGTTGTTTCCATTTTAGAAAACAGTATATTATTTTTGACCACATCACTCACAGCGACTATGGCCTGAAATGTCCTCATGTTTCCTTTAAAGAAGTTTCCTTGAGATGCTGCAGGTGACTCATATGCTTGTGCTCTTCTACAGTAGTGACGGTGATTACACTCAGAGGAAGGGCCAGGAATTAAACATTACACTGATTAGAGATGGAGACGTGTCTCAGATACCTACTGATTACCTGAAGTGTTTGCTGTCTCCAGGCAATGAGCATCAAAATAGAAAGAGTAGCTTGATGCTAAGTTAAGAGGACAAGATGTCTGTTTCTGTCAATATGGTTTAGCAATACAAAGCAGCATCACAGTGCTCCAGGCTAGGCCCTCAACTCACTCTGAGCAAATCATGAATAGCATGAATTCGAACGTGAAAGCAAGTGTATGGCCTTCTGCAGTGCTGCCCGAGGGTACGAACAGTTATGTGACGCTTATGTAGACCAAACTTTTCCAAATCCAGTTGGGATTGGATTGAAATGTAAGCTTCTTATTGGATAGCCTATAATTAGGCTTTTATCATTAGTACTGCTATTGTCAAGAATGTTTTATTCGGTGCGGGTCAGATTAGACTGGGTTGGCCCAATACTGGGTCAACAAAATTCAAGTCAAAAATTTCAGGAACAGCCATTGCTGCCAGGCAGAGCCATGCAGAGATCCTTAGAGGTGCTGGTGGTCAAATGGGGGCAGGGGTGGGGGTTGAAAAATTACATTTGTTGACCTTTATATCACCACAATAACTTTCGTCAACTGGGGAAAGGAGTTTTACGAAAGCAAACGATGTTTTTGTATATAGGGGGCACTAGCGTTGCCAATAAGGCCCAAAGGGGCCAGTATTTGTGCAACTTAAGTCCCTCAGAGGGTGTATGAAATGAAGCACATGGTTGAAGCTCACTGCAGGCTCCATAGACAAACACTGGCAGCAGAATTCATGTCCCGCTAGGTCTGCCCTGGTGAACTGTAAGTGCTACCTTTGTGCAATGGAACCATCTGGAGGCAACAACACTTCATCCACGAAGCAGTAGAACAAGCTTGGGGCCGGCAAGTGTTCAAGCGTGTAAAGTTCAAGACCTTAACACTTGCCTTCAAGGCCAAAAATGGACTTGCACCTCCTTACTTATCAGCACTGATCAAGCACTTCTCGTCCTCTCAGAGTTTCAAGCACCGCTCCTCTTGAACCACTGTTGCTTAAAATCAAAACTTTGCTTAAAAGAAGAGGAATGCATGCATCAAAACTTTTCAGTCTTGGCCCCCCAGTGGTGGAATGAACTCCCTCACTGTCTTCAAGCATTGTCTGAAGACCCACCTCTTCAAGGAGCACCTTGGTGACTAAGTAGGCCTCTTGTTATTGCTTACTAATGTATTTTCCCTTATATTTATTGAAAATAAATAAAACCTTTGTGCACGTACCCTCTTAACTCCATGTTTTCCGTACTCATGCTTTAACCTCTAACTTTTCTTTGGTAAGGTTTGTTAGGGTGTGTAACTTAGCTGGCAGTAACTTGGTTGAATAGCGGATGTCGATGTAAGTTTAGCTTTTCAGGTATGAAGAACAGGTGTTGACTACTTGAGCACTAGTGTTCTCTGAACAGGAGCATCTGCTAAATGCCATAAATATAAATGTAAAAATCAGCTCACTTCAAATTTAGAAACTGTTTCCGGGAAGCAACATCCGCACAAGAACACAAGCCTAAAATCACGATGTGCAGTGCTGGAGTTGGCTGGAGTGGTGCGAAGTAAATCTCCACTGGACTCTGGAGTGGTAACAATGTGTTCTTTGGAGTGAAGGATCACACTTCTCTATCTGGAAGTCGGAAGGAAAAATCTGGGTTTGGTGGATGCCAGGAGACAATTGGACCAGTAAATAAAATTCTCATTGTTTGGATGTGTGTGTAGTATCTTCTTGAAAGCAGAACCCATAATGAGCACATGTGTATGTGTGCATATTTGTACAGTTTTGTGTGTGTGTGTGTGTGTGTGTGTGTGTGTGTGTGTGTTCGCTCCTGCTTGGTCTGTTCAGCCTCACCATTGGCCAGACGATGCAAGCCTCTTCACCTGTCAGCTCAATTTGGAAGAACCAAAAGAAGCAAAAACAGAGAACAATAACAGCTCATGAGAGCACCGTCCACAAAAAGCACCACTGACGAAGCTCAGAACGGCCAGAAGAATGACCTGATTGGGAACCGGTGCCAGCGCTGGAAGTGCTCCTGACACCGTATTAAATCACAGCTGGCACCTCCAACTTCCACAAAGGGAGCGGAGATAAAGCCTGGCATTTAAAAAAACGTTCCCAGCATGAACTTTTTTTTTGTTCTTCAAGACCAGAGAGGCTCCACAATACGGTTCTCATTTATCAAACGAGGCACCAGACAAAACATGCAGTTCAGACTCCATTGACTTCTCCACCGGCCCCAACTTTTTTCAGTCCTTTCAGAACAAGAGCTGGGCTGCTGGCTGTGTGGAAGTACAAGGTGGATGTTTCTTAAAAAGTGGCGTAAATACAAGGGAGGTGTTTTCAGTAAAGTGGGCAGTGAGTGCAAATACAACATTGGTGTTTCTAATAAAGTGTCCAGTGAGTGCACAGGCCACTGTGGATAGTCCAGAGCAGCACAGTCCAGTTTGTTTTTTCTGTAGTGGTCGAGCAAAACAAATCCTAACAACAGGAGAAAGTCTCTCCGTGTCGCTGTCACAACCCGTCGCCTGGCTCTGTAAAATAAGCAGCCCCAGGCACAGCCAGAAGGAATGAAACCTCTCCACTGATTCTGATCCAATTTGCGGCCTGCAGGTTACAGACTTATGCATCCATTGAAAGGGACAAGGCTCCGTGATTTGTATTCAGAGAGGCAAGCGGATGAGGATTGGCGGCCCCTGTTCTATGGAGGGCGGGGTGGAGCCTGCACATGCTGAGGCCAGTGGAAGAGGCGGTGGATGCTAATGGCAGGGGTTCCTAATTCTTGCTGTCCTGCAGGAGAAACAAGGATTCAAATGCACATATTAGCATTGCCTGTCTGGCCGAGATAAGTGGGGTGGAGAATGCGGGTGCCGGGGTGGTTGCGGAGCTCAGCTGTTGGGGGCAAGGCCATGCCAGCAGAGTCGGAGAATGCAGTGGCACTTTTATAATTTGATTCGCTTTATCAGCACTGATGCAGATGTCATGTTTTTGCATGCATTTATGTTGACGATGCATGGTTATCTCTGTGACATTTTCCTGGACGCATTGTGGGAGGTGCAGTTTTGGTGATCAATCTCATCTGTGTTGAACATCACAGCAATCTGAAACACATAGGGGTCTGCAAGTTTCATAACTCTGCTACCGATTATAATTCCACTCACTTCTCATGCTCAGAATGCGATTATCTTCCTCGAATTTCAAGGACTCAAGACCATAAGTGTGAAATATAATCCTACCATCAAGCGAATCAAGCATGTGTGTGTGCGCGTGTATATGTGTGTCCTGCTGTTTTTCTCTTGAGTAAGAGTGCACCTGTGTGACGTCCCTTCGACGAGCCGTCTATCAGTATTCAGTCTCTCCACTGTGAGGAGGAGGGGGAGGTGGAGGAGGAAGGGAGGGGATGTCGCCGCCTCTTCACTCCCCAGAGTGAGAGCTGCCTCGCAGGTTCTCGACTGATTGATGTTGCCTGTCATGTTCAAAGCAGATCTGTTTTTCTCGCACTGGGCCATATGTTAAGCAAGCACAGCAGGTAGAAAGGTGGGCACGGGGGGGTGGGGGTTGGTGGGGGCTTCAGTTTCTGTTCGCTGACACTGTCATGGCAGCCCACAATCGACTCTAGGACACTTGCTGTTTCAAAGTCATGTGTTATGTGAGAGAACACCAAGGCTGCTCTGAGAAAGTCAGCTGAGGGATGACTTTGAAGTAGTACTTTGACTACTATATGAACATAATTCTCCCACCTCAGATGTGGTTGATCAGTCAAGACATGTCTGGTGGCTGAAGTGTTCTTTGTAGCTTTGCACTGGAGCTGTGAGATGGTAGAGATACCTAGTCATTAGTCAAAGAAGCACATACATCATCGATAAAAAATGTACATGACTCCCACTTCCTGACCACTTTACTAGAAACACCCACCTTGTGGCAAACATAAATATTTATTTGATCCAATTCTTCCTTTTCATGATAAGGAGTGATGGTGGATGTGCACCAATTCCAACCCCAGTTCTGGTATAGCGCAGCTATGTTCCTGACCTCTCATTGTAGACGTGTGTTTATGTAGTATTTTATTTGCTTTTTACCCTCTTTCATGTCCACATATCAAAGGGTTTGGACGTTTATGGCAGTGCAACATTTTGGGACATTGGAAACCCAGCTCCAAACTTTTTAAAGCTGATCCTTTGTAGCCAACTGAGACACTGCAAAACGTTAATGAGAACATGAGGCCCTGCGATGACAAAGAAAGAAACACGCCAGAGTCTGGAACAGACTGATAAAGTGAGCCCATCACCCTCCAACGCCCAGCATTCTGCTCACGGATGTCCAGTCTCTGGACTACAAGCTGGACAATCTCTGAGCAAGTGTGACTTTCCAATGGATCGTGAGGGTTTTACTGGGACATGGTTGACCCCCTTGAACCGGATCAAGAAATGATTCCATCTGGCTCTTTCTCCATGTTCCGCTTGGACAGAATCTGCAGAGGCGAACAAATCTAAAGGTGAGGGTGTCTGTTTTATGGTAAACACCAAGTGGTGCAGTGCAAAGAGAATTTCTGTTTCCTCTCATTCCTGCTCACCTCATCTGGAATATCTGGCCTCAAGTGCCACCCTGCCATTCTACCTGCCTTGTGAGTTCAGCTCAATAAGCACCACAGCAGTCTACATTCCACCACTTGCAGATACAGGTACAGCTTTGTCAGAATTACAAGATGTGTTTGATGTGACTCAAAACAAGCACCAGGACAGCGCTCATCATGTTCGGGGACTTTAATGAAGTGAATCTCAGACACGTTATGCCCAACTTTTACCAACATGTCCAACTAGGGGAGCTAAGACACTGGAGCAATGTTACACATCGTCCAAGCAAAGCTACAAAACTATTTCACAGCCGGCACTTGGGCGATCAGACCGTAATGCTGTTTTCCTCATGCAGGAATATAAACAAAAGTTTGTCAGGAAGCTCTGGTCATGAGATTCAACCAAAGATTGGTTGACAATTAGCAGAAAATGTCAGGTCTGCCCAATCAGAAGCCACACTACAGGATGCCTTCGATGATGTAGACTGGAACATATTCCGCTCATGCACAGATGATCAGTGAGTTTGTGGATGTAGTTGTTTGTTTTGTTAGCATGCTTGCCAATGAAAGCATCCCCACAGCAACAGTATCAAAAGCCCCATCATGTGGGGTACGATGCACTAGGACAGAAAACATTGGCTGTTGTGCCTCCTGCACCATCACACTCAATACAGGAGCTCCACAATGCTCAGCCCCATGTTCTAAACACAAGACTGTATGTCCACACACAGCCCCAACTCCATCGTCAAATTTGCTGACAACACAGTAATGCTGGGCTTAATCTCCAACTACGAGACGGCGTACATGGATGAACCTCGCTTCATTGTGTCAGGAGAATTGCCTGAACTGCATGTCAGCAAAACCACAGAGCTGGTGGTGAACTTCCAACCCAATCTCACGACTTTTCATGCAACCATCACGATATACAACGTAATCAAAATACATGCTGTGATCATGCTTTAGGGATTTTTTCGTGCTAGGACAACGCTTCACTACAAAATGTATTTTAATGCACACTGCACTTTACAGTTTAGATACTCTTTTCTGTATATTTGCACACTTCAGATCTTTTTTTCACACTTTTAATGTTTATTTAAATATGTTTACATATTTTTATTACTCAGTTTTAGCCTTTCATTTTGTCTTTAATGACTATATTGCCTAGTCTCAAACATTTCAGTAGCTCATTTCACTACATGTTGTACTGAATACGTGACAAATAAAGAATCAAATCCTGAAAGACTATTTGTTAACTTGAAAGTCTTAAAGAAGAGCAGGTGGAGAGCAAGTGGAGAGAGTGATGGGATGGGAGAGGGCAACAGGCAACATCAGTTTCAAATGCCACAGTGATGCCACAGTAATCTGGGGAGATGGAAAATGGCCTGCAAGCCCAAGCAGCATTGTGGGAAAAACTTTAAAGGGAATTTAAGGTTAAAACCGGTCTTTAATATGTGATGTTATGATCCTTCTTCTTCAGTTTGACAGAAACAATGATTTCATAGCATTTACCAGCATGCATCAAAACATACCTACAGCCACCGGGCATCTGAACCAATCTTGATCCCAAGTCCAGTCACTCAGCTATAGGACCTAAATGGTTACATCCATGTTAGATAATATTCCATCCCCCTGGAGTTCACCTTCAAAACACATCTTCACCATTCCTCTTCCTGCAGATTTCCATCTTACATCTAACACATTGACCCCTCCCCCTTACCTAATGCCTTAGCCAATCAGGGACTTCTGAAGAAGTTAATTGGTTAAAGCAGGTGTAGAGGATTGGAGTTGGTGACCATTGCTTTAGAGACTAAAGCTGTAGACATATTTACAGATTTAGAGATGGTTCATTTTGTTCAGATTAAGTGACCTCCACTTTTGTGTCATATTTTAGACCTAGTTCCCTCACAAAGTCATTCAGAGTGGGTTTGGCGTGAATTAGCTCATTGTAACTCAGATTTCTTTTCAGTGGTGGTGAATCTAACCCAATGTCAAGTCTCCAACATAAATATTATTTACTATCGACACCCATGTGTCCATGTATCCCTCCATCATAAATGGGTTTAGTTTTAGGAACAAAAGTTTCTCAAAACAACATCTCAGGAATCAGGAGGTGCAACCATAACCATTTCATGGAATAAGTTTCTGTGAGGGAGCTTTAAGACGCAGACGTCTGGTTCCAATCACCACCACTGTGAACATTTCGGAATGATCTAAACAATTAATAATGCAGGAAACTGGGAAAATCTTTGGAAATTCCCCTTAACTCGTTCAGGACGGCGATTTCCAATCAGTAATCACCAAACTTAAGCAGTACTTTGGATTGACTTCTGTTGTCGTCCAGTTTTTCTTTGCTTTTATAAAACAGGACCCAATAAAACGTCCACAACGTCCTCTTTTTTTATTGGGTTACGGACACCTTTTGAGCTGCTTCTTATAGGCAGTGACATTTCAGAAGCTATCTTCTTCAAAGTCTTGGAATCAGCAATAACACGTTGGCCTTATGAGCAAAGATTGGTTGACAATTAGGAGAAAATGTCACCTATCCTTGCGATATGAGGCGGACCGTGTTAATCTGCTGATGTTCTGCGAGGGGGTTAAGTTCCCCAGGGTCCAGAAAATGGCACAGCTCCTGTGGATCTGACAGCGTCACCTTTAGCTTGCTGGTATCCAGAGCTCAGGGAACCTGGATCCTTCTTTTGCAGCAGCTTGTCCTTTGCACTCTTCTGAACTTTCAGCTGCATGTCCATTTAGCTCAGTACTCTGGGACATAAATGTCCTAAGACAACTACGAGGTCAACCTGCAAAAATGGGTTTTAATTACTGGTTATTCATTCCAGTTTTTGATGAAAAACCAAGCATTATAATGTTTCATCAGTTACTAGGCAGCAGACATGGGGCTTTTGTTTGGATCATAGATGGCTGGACAACAGACTAGTAACATTTGTTCAGACTGTCAGTCACTAGGCAGCAGACTAGTGACTTTTCTTTAGGTAACTGGAAAGCCAACTAGGAGCTTGAGCCTCTGGCAAGTATACCATACCACACCAACAAGAGTCCTCGAGCCAGTCCTAATGCCACATGTGCTGTGCCAGGAAGAACATCCACAAGTGTTTCTCGATACATTCTGACCACGCAAGGAAGGTATGGTGGAAGGATGAAAGAAAAGAAGCTGTAAAATAAAGCAATCATTCAGCAACCATGCTGAAGCATACACTAGCGACAAGGGAGTGTCCCGCAGACCACCCCCCCCCCCCCAACAGGGGGACAAGATCGCATTTCCATAACATTTTGCAACACCTTTACGGCACCACCTCTCAGCTGACCTTCATCATGCTCAATCCACTGTTGGTGCTGTTGGGTAGGGGTTAGGGGAGTATGTAATGTATTCCTGTTTGTTTGCAAGCCGAATAAGGCTCACCCTGCCGCAAGAATGAGGGAAAAAAAACAGCTTTATGATGAAAAATACCGATGCAGAAGCAAGCAGGGGAGTGTTTTGCCCTGGCGGCCTTCATGTTTAACCATTAAAGCCAACTGGTTTGCATGTAAATAAATGCTTAGCCGTGCATCCCATACAAACAGTGCCTCCTCCTTGTAATCGGCCTGCTGTTGCATTTAAAACGAGGTGTGCACACATTACATAACCCCCCGCCAGATTTCAGGACATTGGGGATTATTCCCCAGTGTGCTCTTAGGAGTAATTGCTACTTTCCAGCAGATTAAAACAGCAAAGTTTCTTAGCTCGCGGGCCCCCCGCACATGTGATTGTGTTTATTCACAAGTAATCGCTTTGGGCTCGGCATCCCCTGGCAATTCAGTGTGTGTACATGTGTGTGTGTGTGTGTGTGTGTGGAGAGAGCCCCCACTCCCATGGGACATGTTATGAAGTGCCCCTCCCTCTCACTGTGCCGAACCAGGGGAGAGGGCTGGGGTGGGGCTCTTTGAAGACCCTTATTGTCAGCACCCTTCGTCTTCATTGTATAAAGATCTGCAGATGTGAGGGAATTAAATCCGATATCTCTGAGGGTTGGCGCCATATGCGGTCATATCATGGTCATAACCAAACTGTCACTGGTGATTCAGTAACTAAAAAAAGAAAGAAAAGTGTCACCTCCTAAATGGCACATCTGCTCCTCCGGCAGTCCCCAGAGGCGGTCGTCGCGCTAAGCTGTAAGCAGGTTGGAAATGAAGATCTGCTGACATATTCCGATTGAGCTGTCACTTCATAATCGCTGTTTATAATTCAACGGAGTGTCTCCTAACTTGAACCATTTAATACCCCGAGGCGGCGAAGATGACTAGCTCAACTGACGTCTTCCTCAGAATCTAGATTCTCAATGCGCTTCAAATATTTGCAGAAACTATAAGGGGCTTCCACCCACAGGTGCAGTCCCCAATGGCTGCGAAACAGAAAAGTGGACTGACCAGGTGGACCTCTTCCATGTTTCATCCAGAGCTAGTGGACTGAGAAGAAACACCCTCACCATTTGGTAGGGAGAGTGCAATAGCAATTTTACAGATTCACCCTGGCTACAGTGACTTCTACTCCATGGTCCTGTATGGGACAGAAGGGGCGTGAGAACAGTGAGTCATTCAAATATACCGTCATTTCATATTCATGATTATTTGAACTCATTTATTTATTAATTTTGTTCCTTCTCTCCCCTAATTAAGACGTTATGCAGCTTCACCATGCTTGGAGGAGAACACTAGTGCATTACCTTCCAACCCACCCCTGGCTGTGGCCTTGCCAGAGATAGGGCCACGCTTAGATGCTTGCACCTGTTTATTAGATGCTTGCAACATGTTTATTAAAGGTATTCCATGCTGAATGTGGGCCCCTTTTTTCGTGTAGAAACTATGGAGATGGGACCGATCATGCTTTGTTTTGTCTGATTTAGTGTTTTTTTGGAATTTTGCAGTGCTGTGAAAAAGTAGACATAAAAATTAAGTATATAAAGTTCAAAGCGTTTATTGTCATATGTACGGAGAAAACAAAAGTGACATTTTCTCTGTGCAATGAAATTCTTACTT
>JBBJLS010000041.1:2321557-2338421 GCA_037577275.1 Bryconaethiops microstoma
TTTTCTTGGGGAGGGGGACAATGGTTGTGGTCTTGAAGCATGTGGGAACGGTGCTCTGGCTGAGGGAAAGGTTGAAGTAGAGGACCAACTACTGACCTGTGTCAGAATGGCCTGTTACGGAGAACAGAGAGCAACCGTGATTGGTCAAGCAATGTCATGTCACCCGGAGAAATGACTGACGAAGTAATGAAGTAATGTCACCTTCTGGTCAAAATCACTAGTGAATGTCATAAGTGTTGAAACCTGTCAATGTCAATGTCACAGTCACCACAATTGGTGTCACCACAATTGGTTTCTTCATTGGGACTAATTTCATTTCAAGGCAGTTTTGACTTTGTGGGGGTCACTTCTCATCTGAGGAGATCAAAAGTACACGTCCGCCAGTGCAGATCACGAAGGAACATATCAAAGGGAATGGATCTCCGTCCTCTAGAGGAATCAGTCCATCTTTCTGTTTTGTTTATTTCCTACAACCTTGCCATCCCGTTCAAAGGCCCTGGAGTACCCATATGATTTATAGATTACAGTAGAGTGTGTGAGCATCTTCAGATTTTGGAAGTCTGCACAGGAACCGCACTGACTGCAGCCTGTCGCACTGACTGCAGCCTGTCGCACTGAATGCAGCCTGTCGCACTGACTGCAGCCTGTCGCCAGACACCATACGCCTCATAGATAAATGTGACTATCCCATTTTTTGATTGATGGGAAGTATTATGAGGTAAACAGTGTTTGCTCATATGTCTGCATTGGAATGAGACCACTTTTCCAGTCCGTTATACCAAAAGTGAGAAAAGCACACATAGCCGCGTTCGTGGGTTGGTTATTTTTATTTTAACCCCAACAATAAGTGACATACATCTTTTTTATAACTCACCTATAATATATAACTCATTTTCTGTATTGAAGTCTGTATTTGAGTGTGTTTTGCTCCATAAGACTGAATTGCTGTTCCACGTTGTGTTGCTTTCTGACCACTATATTTGTAACGTCACAGATTTTCTCTCCAACACACATTTTAAGGCGACTCAACCATCTGCTCTGTCTCCCTTTCGCAAACATTACACAGGTTACTTGACCACAAAAATCCTTCTTTTTTTTTTTTAAATGATCAGTACTTGGCCCCTGATCAACCAATTAAAAATCTGAAGACACACACACACACACACACACTACACCGGATATTAACAGACTGAAAGGACGAGTGCTGTAACTGTTGTACGGACATTAGACAGCCCCATGATCAATAGGGGATCGTTACTCATGGGAAGGCGAGGGAATCTGTCCCAGGAGACGTCTGATTAGGACCATCCAATCTTTATTGATCTTGAAAATGATTCAGGAACGTTTGTCTTCATTAAGAGGTCTTTCCCCTGTCGTCATCTTGGTGTCGGTGCATCTGCTGCCATTAACGCGCAGCCAGCGGAACGCACGCGGGTAAACAGCGCAATGAAAGTGACAAAGTGACAGTTTACGAAGTGCGATTCTCCTCACCTCCTTCTCCTGCTTCTCATTTCCAAAAGCATCTGCTGGGCCGCCCCAAACAAGGGAAGATAAATCGTCTATCAGCCATGTTTCAGGGAGCCGCCCTCTCCACCCCCCCACCCCCACCCCTTTCTTTTTATTCTTCTTTTGGAGCAATTCATCTACATTCCATCACACTAAAGCAGTTTTTTTTTTTTTTGTCTTGTGCAAAGACAGAAACTAACAAAAGCAAGTTGATCCGTCTCGCTTAAGATATAAAAAAAACCGTAAGATCATCTGAGTGATTTTTAGGCCAGCTGTCCCTTAAAGTGTCGCTGGCTGTAATCACTCTAAAAGACCCAATTATGTATTCTGGGGAAATGGGTCACCTGCCAGCCTGCAACGTGGAGCCACTCAATCTCACCGGCTCTGGTCTTTCCAACACAGCAATTAGTTACAGTCACCCTGGAAATAACCCCGGTGTTAATGACATCTACTGCTCTCATCATAACTCACCGCTTTCGGAGCCGTCCTCCAAGAGCCCGGCGCCTTCATTTGCATTTACATGTGGAAGGAAGCTCTGAGGAAGAAAAAGAGGAGGCAAATGGTCAAAAACACGATCGCTGTTGCTTTCAAGGGGTTGAAAACTAAAGAGCATTCTCTTCGCCCTAACTAATTGTTCTCCAAGGGTTCTTTAAAGCACTGCTTGAAGGTATAATCAGGTCTTGGCCTGGAAAACCTGCTCTAAATGTCTCCTTAACCCATAGACTCTGGGCAACACGGATCCGTGCCAGAAGCACAACAAATGGTAAACTGACGTCATACGGCAAAACAACTCTTTATATGGACGTTTTCCTGGTTTGTGTTGGTGCTCGAGTTGTCAGATGACAGACTGTCATGTTTGGTGTTCCTGTGTCACGTAGAACCAAAGTTGCTGTAATTTAAAAACATGTAATAATAATAAAAAAAATAATAATAAACAGTACTGGGGTTTAAAAACAGCATCACATGCAAATGAACATAAAGAACAAAAAAAAAAAAAAATTTATTTTGGGTTTTAGAAACAAACAGAAAAAACAGATCTTTGAACCCGGGAGTTCCAAGTATTAAAGAACCGAAAAATGGTTCCAAGGGTTCCAATGTTTCTTAATGAAAGAAACTTATTGGTCCTTTATAGAAGCACTTTTTGCTAACAGTTTAGGGAAAGCACTGTTGACACCATTCTACAGGTTTTTCATGTTTTCATCCATCAGTGTTCTTTTAATACAATACCCAGCATGCATCACAAAAAGCACTGATCTATAAGCAAATGCAACCTAGCCAGCCTTAAAGTAGCTCAGTTGGTGAACATAAGCATGATCAATTGTACATAATCACTCCAAAATTGTCTGTTCCACATCATTATAAATCGGTATTGGCTGTGCTCTGCTGGTCAATTTCCAATTTCTTTCAACGTGATGCAACGGAATAACAGGAATCCGGCATCCCGACTGTCTGAACACAACCTTTCCAGGAGCTCTGCTGCTCCATCACATAACAGAGTTGTCTTGGGACAAGATGGTCACATCATGGCTGCCACGATTGGGTCATTCTTCAGATCCAAGAAAAGACTATGAAGAGGCGACTTTTCTTTATCACCTTGTTAACCACATGTAAAGCCCCTGCCTACCTGAACTCTACACTAGTTGTAATGATTCAGAGGAGTTCAGTAGTCTGAAGAGGGTTTCGAAAAATGGAGCTAAATCAAATGTTGCTCTCTAGAGCAACTTGTGTTTTTGAAATGCTGTTCTTTGAGCATCTTCAAGGTGAAAACACGTTCTGGAGCTGTTTGAGTTGATGGACTCCTTGAACCGCTCTGCCAGCTGCTATTGGGTGGGATAAGCTAGGAGATAGAAGGATGCCTGTAGGCACATCAGTCAAAAGTCATATACTAGCTATCATGAATTGTAGGGCGTTTCTGGAACTTTAACCGGCTTGGTTCTCCAGATTTTGACTGTTTTGAAGAATAAATGGTAAATCGTATAATTGTTGTGTTAGCAGACAACTCCTAGTATCTTTTTAACACGAATATGAATTTTTCAGAGCCATGAGTTATTAGCAGTTTGGGAAAAAACATGCAGCAAATAATTGATAATAAAAGAGAAAGATATTAACTGCGCTTTGGGCTTAGGGTGTCAAGTTTAATTTTTTTTTTTTCCAAGTTTTATTTGTTTAACTCCTATTTCCATTGAAAATTGCCCAAAAAGTTTTTTTCATTTTTTTCATACAATTCATAAATTTGATTAGATCGTTATAGTTTTTCGAACATTTTGTGCGTGAAATTGTGTTACGGTGCTGATAAAATATTTTTGTTGCTTCATGCTGAAAATTTAAACTTCTACTGGCTGGGTCTGAAAGTAATACAGAATATAAAAAAGGCACAAAAAAAATAAGACTCTCAGACTCTCAGAGCTGCTATCGCATGTACAAAATGGAAAGTAGCCAGCCTAGTATTCACCCTTCACTTTTTTTGTGAGGAACAAATCTGTGTCAGTCACTGTCAGTTCAACTATTTTATTTTATTTCATTCATTTTATTGAATGAAAAAAGCATGATGCGTATACACATATATAATATGCACATATATACTACACACAAACATGTATAATATACAGATTCAACATCCCCACTAATATGACTTATCTCTCTGAGAGGGAATTTAAATATGGTTTATGTGGTGCAGTCACAAAAAGTGAATATTAAAAGCAGTACATTTTACAAGATGAATACAGTTGTTACATCAAGGTGCTGCACTTGATGATAATGATCTATGGAACATCTCCTAATGTGCCAGCATGAAAGCAAGGAGGGCAAAAATGAAAAATGTATACAACTAAATGAGCTTCAGTGACCCAGGGGTTAATGACATTCATTAAATATTCCAAATCAATTGAAGGAGATCTGACTTTTTAAACGTGGTTTAAATGATAAAATGAATGTTTCAAAGAAAATGTCAGATTAAAAACTTATTATGTGTCACAATCAGCCAACACTGGCCTGTTTATTACAAACGCTTACTTCGTAATTCCACTTGCTGGCCATTTTATTGGAAACACCTACCTTGTACTTCCACTTATTGGCCACTTTATTAGAAACACCTTCCTTGTGTTGCCTCTCACTGCCACCTAGGCTGGAAGAGCAAACACGTCAACTGTAAAGTGTCTAACTGTACATCAGCCAGGTGGAGCTACAAGAGGTCTTAGAGGAACATGCTAAACTCAATCAAGTTACTAAGTGTACCATTAAAGCGCAATCTGAGCCGTATGAGTGTGAGAAGGAATGTATGAGAATGACAGTCTAACCACAGTGTGAAATGATGAAGTCTTTCTAATGCAGTCTAACACAAGCGTTAATAAAAAAAATAAAAAAAGTCATTCACTCTTTTGTCAGACCTTTCACAGTCATGTGGTTATGAGAACCACACATCATATTAACCACACGTTGACAGCCCCTCATTTACAACACTATGAAAATCTACTTCTGAAACCATGGTTTCATTTTAATGTACTGCAGGGAAATGCAAATCTTGCCGCACTTCCCCCTGTAGTACTGTTATGCGAAAGCTTGCGCACTTGATGCAGCATAAACTTATTCAAAAATAAAAAGATGTGCCGGAGAGGTCCAGCCTAGTGCCCCGACGCCGGTCACATGTTCCTGAGCGGCACTATTGATTCATGTCTGAGGTAAGCAGGTTAATTAAATGTGAACCGCATGCCCGAAAACAAAAATATTGAGCTGACCGGGCGGGAGGAGAGGACTCACTTCTTTTAGATGTTAAAACAGCAATCAATACAGCATAACTGGGGAATATCTGTCAACAGCCAGCAAACGGACCGGATTGAGAGTGATCTGCTGGCAGGATTAAGGAGCCGGCTTCAGATGCCACGGCTCAATTTGAGGTTTTGTTGAGCATTTGTAATGAGGTGGAAAGGGGCCCTGTGAATTGTTCGGGCCTGGAACTAGGAGTCCTCCGGAGATGCAGTGGCGGGACTCTTCCTCAAAGTTACTAATGCAAGGAGCGATGTACACAACAGCCATACTGAATTAGTCACAAGGGTTCATTTATACATGGAACACCACATGAGGTTCTTTACCAGCTTTTAAGACTTTCAAAGGCTTTCAAAATCTGAAGAGCCTCAGCAGGATAGCATGGCAAGCAGGTCTTTCTAATTATTATATTTGAAGGTGTGCCAGTAATCAGTTTATCATCAAGAAAACAGAAGGTGTGTCGACCCTGTTTTCTTGATGATAAACTGATACCAGAGCTAGAACCCATCCCTTTAAATGCTAAATCATATTTTAAAAAGAATGAACCAAGTAGTCTTTCATTGATGATGAATTGTTGCTGTAATCCCAAGATCCAGTCACTCAAATCCAGAACCACACATGGTGTAGGTGAATGTAGCATTGGGAGTCTTGCCAAAGGACCCTAATTGGTGTAGCAAGTTGTGTTTGCCCACACAACTTGCTAGTTGACTGTTTGCTTTCAGTTGCACTACCAAGCACTGGAATGCTCCATAAGTAGCTGTTTACAATTACAGTTGGCTTAGTGAGCAACTAGGAGGGTGATTACTTAAACCTGATTGAGTTTTTCTTGTATTTTTCGGGGGGTGATCCTGTGTTCTTACGAGTAAATGCAACTGGAACATGTTGGTTTGTGTTTTTATTTCAGGCTGCACAGCAACAAAATCTGAATAATTTCAAAAGGGGTATTTTTTTCTATAACCACTGTATATGTTGTACACCAGGCTCTGCTTGGTCTAACACCTTGAAAGTGATGGAACCTGGACAGGTCACTAAACACTAATCTGGCAAATTTGTGAACCTCTATGGAATTTCTTCCTAATGAAAAACAAAACATAGGAATCGTTTCTTAGTAAAAACTAAATCTGAGGCAAACTACTTAACTCACTGAATAGCCACTCACTGAACTATATATTTCCACCCAAAACACATTAGAACTGCCCATAATCACCCAGTTATTGCTCCACCTTACTGAACAAAAGCAGCAAGACGACAGTCAGGTGTGATCACGGCTTAACATTGCAAGATGTATGCATGCAAATATTCTCATGATGGTCTGGAGGTGATTGTCATGAGCGTGCATGTTTCATCAACAGGGAAAAAACACCTCCCTGCAATGTAATGACAAAACAAGCACTGACTATTTTTCCCCAGGCACAGAGCGTGTCATCCATGAACGATGTTCCATGGGAAAAAGCACATCACTAATTCATGCTGTAGCCGTGTGTCATTTTGAAAACTGGCTCAGAGTACACATGTTTACTGAAATGTACTAAACCAGCATCGGGCTTCATAGTGTTCCCCCGAGGCCTGAAACCCAATTGCCTGCAGCCCGGCTGAAAAATCACCCGCCAGCATCATCCGTGTAATTTGCAGCAGTGTGGAACAAACATCGGCCAAGAAGGATGACATCAGCAGCTGTCAGGCCTGGTTCAGATGTGTCCAAGTGAGCTTGTCTCCACTGGTCTATGGTGGATACCTATAAGCAACACTTTGACTACTAATAATAAAGCAAGTTTCCACGAATTGCTCTAGCTGATTAGCTGCAGACACCACATTGCTGCAAGTGGTAATATGTCCAGGATTCACCTGAGAAGATTCATTGGTGGACACTATTGATCTGAAGCCCAAGCCTGTGCCCGAGAATATCATTTCCCCCATCACAGCCCGGCAGGGCCTTTCAGGGGAGCATGGGCTGCATTAAAGCAGGAACATTTCTATTATGAGAGATGAAAACAACACAACAGTGATCCTTTAAGAAAGCAGGGATTTGGTGTTGATGGAAAGGCATGTTGCCCTCACTCTTGGGGCAACCGCCATGTCTATTATGACATAACAAACCTCGTACTCTGGCTGCTTGCTAAATAACAGGGAGAAACAGAACTGTGTGCCTTTGCATAGATCTGGGGATGGACATCGGGTATGAAGTTGCTGAGAATGAATAAGTGAGATGGAACTATGAAGAAAAGCTTCACAGATAAGGATGTTTTTTTCATGTGAACAAACAGAAAAAAAAAACATTTGTGGCTGGTCCAATTAGCTGAGCAATTTGAGAGGTAATAACACTAGAAGGATTTAATAGGAACGGTGTGGAGGATAAAGACACAGTAACCACCTGATAAACCTTGTTTTTGTCCAGTAGGTTGTTCCAGACTAACTGCACTCTGAGACAAAGATAACTTTCAACAAGATGAAAATGAACACAGTATTTCTTGAAGTCTCACGTGGAAGACCTGATTTGTCAATGTTCATCCATTTTCTGAACCACATATCCCTAAGCAGGAAGAAAGGGATGCTGGAGCCTTTGCCAGCGCTTGAATGGCAAAAGGTGTAGAAACATCCTGGACAGATCACCAGTCCGTTGCAGGTTTGTGGATATTGATGGGACACTTTATTGTTCTTATTTATTTAGGATTAGTGCTGCTCTGGGACCCAGAGACAGTCCGTCTTTTTGCTCTATACTTATGTGTTGGCAGTTGGATTTGAGCCAAAATCTGGACCATCTGTTTCCCTGAAGACCGATTTAGATAACATATGTGCTGCCTAGGCATGTAGGACAATAAGGCAAACCTGTTATTCTTTGCACTGTTCTGAATAATAAAATGCCTTTAGATATCTGGGGTCAAAGCACAGCCCTCAGGTCTAGGTTTTTAAAAAATATGCATTGCAACTTTTGCTGTTGTGCGAGGGCTGATCTAGGATCAGTTTCTGCCTTTCAGATCTTGTTGAGAACAGAAATGGAGGCGTGGGGCGGGGTCATCCCAGATACCCATCTAAGCCGCTTGATGCACACGGGCCCTGACCTTTGATTACAGATCTTTAGATCAAACGGGAGAAATGGCAAGGAGGACAGAAAAGGTCAGTCCAGGAGGTGTACCTCTGCCTGCTGGTTGCAAATTTGTTTCTTAAGCACATCTGCCAAATGTATCCCATGCATAGATCACTCTAAAAGGTTATTCTCAATTGCTGGAACCAGACAGAAGTTCTTCACTTTAAAATAACAAGGAAAAGTTGGATAAGTGGAGATCGACATCGAGCCTATTTTACTGGAAGTTGTCGGTTGGAACATTGTGAGGAAAAAAGAACGAATCCAGTTGAATTTAATCCAGATACCATCTGTGGGATCGCAGAGTGTTTGGGTAGTCTCAGCACGATAGCGTGCTTTTAGGTGCTCGTCCTAACTGAAGAGCTTACGAATAGATCATTTTAAAGCTTAGAAGTTTTAAACTGGTATCAGCAACTGAAGATTTCAACATTGGTAGTGGGAAAAGTGGTATCTCACTCTGTTTGTGAGTATTGCGTCGAGCTACATTTCACATTTTCGCTCATATGAACACAAAGAGGTGGAGAAAAGGTCTGAGAAAAATAAACAAGATCCAGCAGGAGTCTAGCTGCCTCTTCTACCACATGCAATTGACAGAGCTCAAGGGGAGGTAGGAGGAGGAGGAGGAGGAGGAGGAGGAGGAGGATACTTGGAAACAGTTGACATGACCATATGAAGCCAGCTGAGAATATTATAAGAGCAGGTGCTGAAGCACACAGTCATATTCAGGAGGGTGAAATGAAAATGCTAAAGTCTGCAAACATTAAGCTCAACAGCCTAGTCTCTGAATGGCAAATATCCTCTATAATAAGCACAGTATGGAACGTTATATGCTATTTCTGTCACTCTCTGACTCTTTGTTCCAGTCTTTTCCTTTTCCCTTTTGGTGCCATTGATACCTGATGCCAGAGACAAGATCCAGTAAAAGGGCAAGGGTATATGAAGTCAGTCTCCGTCTATTTACCTTTTTTTAAAAGCCCTGAGGGCCAAATGTCAACCTGTTCAAAGCAAAAATCCTGTTCTGAGTTTCCCTTGCTTTCATCTTTCCATCCACCTCCTCATTTGAAATGTCTGGGGTCTTTTTGGCGCACCAGATATTTAAAGCTTGCACGCGCGGTGCGGAAAATTGCTTGTATTCCCTGTCTGCATGCCATCCTGCTCAAAAGTCTGTCTGACAAAGACATCTCCTGGAGACTTAAATACCAAACAGCACATGCACAAAAGCAATTTACAATAGATTAAGATCATTGGCAGGCCCACAAAAGCACCACTATCACAGGGAAATGGAATTAATCTCCCCATGCAAATAAGATGAAACACAGAAACTAATTTGCTCTGACACAAATTGCCGTTACAGTCTGACCCAGGAACAAAGGCTGACAGCTCCGACGCATTGTTATTGCATTTTAACATAATGCGGAGATGTCCATAATAGTTTTATCTTGAAAGTGCCATCTCTGAACAGTTTACATAAGTAGAAGGGGCGTATGAGGGGGATGGAAAAGGATTTTGGAAAAAGGATTTTGAAGCAAGCAGGTCGCAAAGGCAGCAACAGGTAAGCCATATTGGGGCAGCTGGTGTCCTGGTGGTTAGGAAGTTGCCCCTGCGATGGGAAGGTTGTGTGTTCGAGAACCAGGACTGTCAGTGGTACCACTGAGGTGCCCTTGAACAAGGTACTGTCCAGTAACCCAGTGATGGTGTGCTAAAGGTAGGATTCCTACCCACTAGGCCTCCACCACCAAAGCCCCTCGTATGCAGGGCAGACGCACGACAGCATATAACCTCGACCATGGGCAACTGAAGTGATTGAGTTTGATGAGTCAACCAGTTTTTTTCCATTTGAAAAAAACAAAAAGATTTACAAATGGCCAAATATGGTGGTGAATGCATCTCATGAGCTGCGTTCAAGAAGCCCAATGGCCAGTTGGGTATGTCATCAAAGAAACTGCCAAACAGAAAGACCCTTCAAATCCAGCCAATAAATGCAGCCTACATTCCAAATAACTTCCCAGGATGCCACTGGAGCATCCTTCGTGGTCTTCAGTCTTCCTGTAAGCCTTTGCGTGTGAGTCACTGTGAAACATTGGCATGATATCTGAGGAATTCCTGTTCAAGTTTAGGTTCACATACGCTGCATTCCAGCACCTTGTGCATGCTGAATTTAATTTGTACAAATTGTGCTACACCACTTGCCCACCTTTCACACCTCAGTCGAGAAAGGTGGATAGGTGGTCCAGTGCAATTTGGGTAAACTAATTCCTGTTAAAATATAAGTCCAAACACAAGCTGAATTCCAAAAGCTTGTTGAAATTGATTTGGACAAATTGTTTGACACTACTTATCCACCTTTCTTGGCTGGGGTGGAGTTTGTGGAGTGCTTGTATGCGACTCTTAAGGTCCAATGAATATGACCAAGGAATATGAGGCCTCTCTGTAGGACTGTTCCTCTTCCATTCCTTTAGAAACCTGCTGCCTTTTGACTGGTTCAATGCCCAGGACATTGATTTCAAAATGAATATATAGGATAGGGTTATACTTTTCATCTATTACAGGATATTAATTTTTTTGTTTGTTTGTTTTATTTTGATAACCCTGTGTTGCAGTGGCAAACCATAACTGCTAAAGCAAGGCCTTCATTTCATATATAAATATAAAAATATATATAAAAATATATAATGCTATGCTAATTTCTGCAAGTGCCCCAACTCTAGGAGCTAAGCTAACAACACTCTGCATGAGTATTTTTTTGGCACTTGACAGTGTGTGACATATGAACATAATGGTACCACCGAAGTGCTCATTGAGATTAAATACAAACACGATTCCATTAATAATAAAAAAAAACACCAAGTTAATATACATCACTGTTAGCTTGATGCTAAACTGACATAGCAAAAGAAACTAAATCAAACAGCTAGCATTAAGTCTGCTGTATTATGATATAAATGACAAAAAAGTCCACAAATGTGTTTGAATATCACATATTTTAGGCTCATCTTAAGGCATTTTTTTGGAATATCATAGACTTATTGTTTGCTAACAAAAAAGTTGTACAAGCTTGCTATTGGATAGCTAGGCTAAAGTACACTTTATTGAATATTAATGTTAAACTGGTTCTCAACTCTGTTAACATTTAAATAACAAAAGTTGTAAAATAAAATGAATTTGCAGTGAATTTGCAGTGAAGTCCAAATATGATGATGCCAAAATGTACTTTTTTATTATTTGTATTACAAAGTGTGTGTAATTCTGTTGCCATATCCATTCAATAACATGATGACAGAACAGCAGGCAGACTTTCTTTTCCCCATAATTCAACATGAGGTTCTGTATATAACAATAAAACTCATCTGATGAACCACACTGACTTGAACACAGTCTGATATCCTTTCCATGCCTTTTCATTCCTTTTCATTTTGCTAAATAAGTTGCCAATAAGGTTTTGCTTAGTGTGGCAATGATACTCGTAGATAGAAAGGGAAGCCAGGGGGCTTTGTGGGGGCGTTGTTGGAAGGCTGGGGGTGGGATGGGGATTGGTTGGTTGGGGTAGGTTTGGGAGGGAGGCTAAAAAAGTGATAATTTATCCAAGGCTGTGAGAAGATGTATGATGACTGTGAGATGGCAGCATTAAACTCTCGGAGTCACTGTGCCAAATCGAACACATTTTTGCTTATCAGTCTAATTAACCTATCTTGAGCAAGGCACCGTCGTTAAATCACCCCCATCTGTTAGCTCCAGGAAAGTGCCATGCCTGCTCCTCCACCCCCTTCTGCAGCGACACGTCAGCAATCAGTCTGATTCATGAACGTGTCCCTCTCCCCAGTCGCCGCTCTTGGAATATTATCGTCGCAAGTCGCAAACTAAATATAATCCCTGCAATATGCTAATTTATTAGAATGACGGCTCTCGCTGTTTGTCTGCCTGCCAGACACTTTCTCTTCCTGTCCTATTGTTGCAGCTGACAGGCATTTTTCACCTTCAATGTCCCGACGTCCACATCACTAACGCTCGAAGACCTGCTTGATTTTAAGCAGGTTAGTATACACAGAAGCTAAATTTGGCGTGCGAGGTACTGTAGAAGCAGTGTGCCCATTAGGATCTAGCATGGGGGGGGTTTTAGGACCCCAGCACTGTGATTTCCCTTGTCTAACACATGAAGATATTCAAGGAGTTTTTGTAAAACTGGGAAAAACATCATCTGCCCTGGAGGGGTCACCAGGCTGGACAGATAACAGTTTAAAACCCATGGTCCAGAGAGCTGGTCTCCAAGAAGAGCTGACCCTTGGTTTGCCCTTTTGTGACCACACCACTGCGTCCGTGTCTAATAAGAGCCGGTGTGAGACATTTGTGGCTGCCCTCGGGCCGCACTCAGCTGCCACCGGTGTCTGTCACCCAGGCTAATTATCCAGACCAGGCCTCAGCAGAGACACGAGGACACCCTCTATTGCTGAGCCCGCCTTGGAGAAGAGTGGCAGGAAACATCTCGTTCTGAGACAGAATAAAATAATAATAAAAAAAAACATTCCTAAACTTGTTATAATTAAATGAAAAGCCATTCCTGTGACTCCAACAACAGGAACACCTAACATACGCTCGTGTGCAAATGTTTTGGCACCCCTTTGTGCTAGTATGCATCACAGAGAAGCCAGGCTTAATGTTACTTTACATTTGATTCAATTTTGAAAGACGCTTTTATTCAAAAACGACTTAAAATTTTAGCAAACACTCAAGTTTCAGGACAGTGTGTGAACCAGACGAGTACTAAAATCTTTATATAGGGAGTAGTGCTAGAAGATCAGGAGAGGAGGTGCTCTCTGAAAAGATGAGTCTTCAGGAGATTTATGAAGATATGTAAAGCATGAGGTTAACCAAGTTAAAACTGGGCAATAGAGTAGGATTTCTCAGATAGCCAGATCATTTAAGCCCAAAGTTGAGGATCCCCAAGTGACACAGTGGGTCATCAGTGGGCCACAAGCTCAAATCCATACATCACCAGGAGATCAAGAAAACCTAAACGTCCTTATTCTTTCTGGTTAGGGAGGACGGGCCAAAATCACTCCATGTTTCAGGATTAGCATTTTCCTCTGGTCTTGTTGAAGCCGTCCAGTGATACTGGGAGGCCTAGCTGGGGGGCCTACAGTCGAGGACCGTCCTCTTTCTTTTCCAGCTGAACAGTCTTGGCTTTGGACAAACTAAACTGAGCAAAGCAGCTTCGTTAAACACTCACTCACTGTTGTTGTATGCATGTAACCGCAGGTTCAATCAAACAGCAGAGCGTGTCAGTGTGTGTCAGTGTGTGTGTGTGTGTGTGTGTGTGTGTGTGTGTTAATCTTGAGGGGCTGAAATTGTGGCATGAATCGCCTAGGTAACGCGCCGTGGAGACATATCCCTAGGTGCGCAGCGTGTGGCTTCTCAACCTTCCTCACACTCGCCGCGAAGCGAAGCAAGAAGCCCGCAGGCAGTCATGGCGGACAGAGCGCAGATGCTTTTCATATTCCGCTCTCGCCTTCATTACGATCCACAGGTGGGAATAACAAGCGTTTCGGGCTTGTGAAGGGAAAAACACGCACACGTTCACGCCCACGCGCGCACCGAAGCACCTTTCTGCAGACCCTGAGAAGCTTCCTATACGGCAAACGAACACGCAGCCAGGTGCTGGACTGCCCGTGGGGCTGCAACAGAAGACGCATTAACCAGGTGGGAAGCATGTAAAATTCATGGGCTGGGCTGGAGAGGTGGTCTAAGGAGAGCTTGAAGGACCCACCAGAACGGGCCCTGTTTCTCAACCCCTTTAAACAAGCATTTGCTTCTTCACGAACGCTCACGAACACACACCACCAGCGCTGAGCAGATGGATCCCGAGGTCCGGGGTCCGCGGAAAGCACCGCGCCTCTCCTCCGCTTTCCGCCCAGCCTGCGGATTCTGTGTGGGTGAAAAAAATATGGCAGTAAACACAGCCTTACGAAGGTCAGAGTGAAAATGAAGCTACACAGGCAGCACATGCACACACACACACACACACACACACACCTCCTCCTCTAAACCAAGGAAGAAATAAAGAAATGTACTGTCATGACAGATTGCTGTTGCAGATGTTTGTCGTGCCACACTTTTGTAAACCGCCTTAATTCCGTAAGTCATCCCGTTCGGCTGCTCCTCCATATTCATCAGCTTCTGAGAGGATTCAGAGTCACTATTCTCACTTTTCAGCAGGGAAAGTTGCTTTGTAAATGTTGTGCCCATGCCCAGTTGTGGAGTAACTGAAAGACAAATGTCCTTTTTTTCTATTTTTAATTTAATTTAAGAGTGCTTCAGATCATTTGAGGCGTCTCACTGTTTGTGGATCTCGGCTGACATTCTTTAGATATTGGCCTTTAAAGCCAGGCGTCTTTTTTACACTTCTGTCGATACGGCCTAGAAAAGAAGGGACTGTCCTTTTCCAGGAGTCGGCCAGTATCAAGTCTCATAGAGCAATTATAGTTCACCATTGACAGATACGTCAAACCCGACAAACACTAAAGGCAAGGAAAATTGCGCCTCAGAACCTTTTATTCATTCCTCCTGAAGGACAAAAATGTGCAGAAAATGTTTCCACTTGAGGCACAAGTGTCCTGCAGTAGGCTCCCCAGTCCCAAACCTGGAAGCACAGGATTGCATTTAAAAAACTGGTGAGTCAGTGAGAGGATGGCCATTTTAAGTGTCCAAGCTTATTATTATTGAATAAATACATTTATAATAATAAATATGACTAATAATGTTCATTTATGCCACTCAAATCACTAATATAAAATTGACATAAACTGTCACCACAAACACAGCATCTGTCAATGCAGTTTCTAGTACTGGTGATACACTGTTACACCAATGAATCATAACAGTATATCTGCCTTGACGTGTTTATGGCATGGCTATGTCGGTGTTATGTAGGAGTTCTGGTAAACACATTTGTCCAAAAATGTCGATTTCCTCTAACGTTGTGTGACAGCAAATGACTTTTATTCTGACGTGTTTGTAAGAAAGAATGGGAATAAAGAAGATGTGAAGGTCAGTAGCATATTTGCAAATATTGAAAAAGGGTTATTTTAGAGTTAAGATTAGAATGGGTAAGTTTACCAAAACTGGAAAAAATGAGCATGAGATGGGCAGATATCTACACAGCTGTGAGGTGCATTCATTTACACATAATTCTCAGTATAACAGTATAAATTTTAGAATTGTTTAGTAATGTGGTTGCACCACTTGACATTTTAAAGGGGCGATCCAGGTTAAATGTGAATTTATATCTTTATAAAACACATTTATTCACACTGATCTACTCAGTGTGATGTAATGTGCTTTTATAATGGATAGATATCTTGCAATTGCAAAAGTGCACATCATGTCCTTTTAAAAAGTTAAAAAAAAAAAACCTATTTACAAGTAAGCGAGTGTTTGTGTGCAGTTTGAGCAGACAGAGCGAAGCTGATATATGTTTAACAGCAATGTTTTAGGAGACCATTCTAGTATTTGTTAGCAACATTAGATTCAGAGCTCCAGATCTTTTTCTTTCATATTTGAAGTCCCTCAGTCCCAAAACCTGTTCCTGGTGAAGAGGAAAGATTCTTTTATGGCCATGAAAGTGCTGGAGGTCACGGCATGCCAGACCCTCCCTGAGAAGGTGTTAATACGGCACTGTGGTTTGTAGTCTTGGACCTGCCTCTGTCTTCTGTGAGGTGAGCTTTTGAGAGCTGTTTTTGGAAGTGTTGTCAGCTCAAAGCGCCCATCGATTCGACACCTTCATCCCTCTCGCGTGCCGCGATCACACGCCTGCCTCCGCTCGCTCTTATCTGTCATGACAGCTGGCACAGAGGCAGAAACAGGTACCGCTCGATTGTCAAGTCAAACCGTTAGCCGATTCACCACCAAAACGCTTGAAAGTCGACCTCGCCAAGGTTCAAGTCGAGCAGTTCCTGTTTTACGGCCTTTCAGAGGGCCAGGAAAGGAAACAGTGGGCTGTCATTTCAAATCACTTCCACTGATCTGGGCTTTATGCAGAAACACACAAATGCCAAGCGGTCTGGATGTGCAAGCTGATGTCGGGTCCCCAGAGGGGGCCACCCTCACCCCCCCACCCCAGTAACCCCCACGCCCACCCCGTAGCAACTCTGTCTTTCTTGTCAGTGTCAGCTGGAGCAGCTTGTACAGCTCACTCATAGGGAAAGAGCACCGTTGGCCTAGCCCTCCTCTTCCGCCTCGCTCGGCCATGCTGTACTCTGGCGTGGAGCAGCAGCGCCCCCTGTTGGTACGGTTTGGACAGAGGGAAACATATGGAAGAGTCCATGGTGACTCTGATGATACAGCATTATTCAGTAACTACACACAGGCACACACATTCAAGCTTGTGCACTGGCATGTGTGCCCCCGCACAGATGTTAAGACTATAAATATACAGCTCCGGAAGAAAATAAGAGACCACTGCAAAAATGTTCAGTTTCTCAGGTTTTATCTTTTATAGCTGCAAGTATTGAACTGAACAGC
>JBBJLS010000041.1:2352748-2365659 GCA_037577275.1 Bryconaethiops microstoma
AAGTCCAGATTTTGTGGAGATAAACAAAAGAGCTTTTTGTGTGTGTGTGTGTGTGTGTGTGTGTGTGTGTGTGTGTGTGTGTGTGTGTGTGTCTATCACAGTGGAATACTGTCTACTGTGTCTAAATCTTTAAGTTCACATTTATTGTTCCTCCTTTGCTTCCATAATTATTGTTACATATATAAAAAAATTGTAACAGAATTATATATAATTGTGAAAGTTTTGGGATATAATAAATAAATAAATAATTAATTAAAAATCTGGAACAAAGCTCACCACTTTCTTTTTCTCGTCAGAAGAGGACGATTTGCGCTCTTTGTGTTCCGAGGGTGATTTGGGGGGTTTCCGGCCCGGAGAGCCCAGCTGGGGAGGACTGGTCGAGGGTCTGGGAGAGGGTTCTGGCCCTGTGGGCAAAATCTCGGTTAATGATATACACAGACACCACATTTCTGTACATCATTCAACGTTTATTCTGCGATTTGTAGGTCAGTTCAGTTTCAGATTTAACCCTCAGAATTCTCAATTACAGAAAAAAAAAAACCCTTCCACAATCATTCCTCATTCGATTCAAGCAACAACTCGACTTCTAAAGGTTAAAAGTTTGACTGAGTGGAGAAAGTGAAGAGAGAGAAACATTTCAGACTGCTGTGTGCGGGTCGAAGTGTGGCTTGAATAGACGACTAATCCATGTTCTAACGGTGCGATGAGTGGTCATGTGACTGAGGTAGAATGGTTCATGACCAAATTTAAAAAGAAAGAAAACAAAAACGAAACAAAAGAAACTCACCCATTGTGGTGTTGTTTTTTAATGCCTCCTAAATGAGAGTGAAAAAGGAATGAATGAATAAACAAAGTGATGAAGGTGGCAGAAGGTGAATCAGAACATCAGGCTACACTTAAAGTCGCCATCGGGACATTGCGAGAAAAATCGCAGATGGATTATCACATAAAATTCGAAGCTGGTCTCCTTTATCTTGAATATAATTTGACTTGATTGCAGCTTCAAGTTCCAGACCAGGTTTAAGGAAAGTGAACTGAGAATGAAAAGTCCGACCTCGATGACGCTGGTGGCCCCGGCGCTCAGGCTGCTGACCATGTGGACGTTGGGGGTTGAGGTGGAGCGGTGCCTCTGGAGGGACTGACCATCCGCCCCCGGCATGGGGAAGTGGAAGGCCGAGGCTGGAGACAGCAGCCCTGGACTAAAGGGAGCAAAAGACAGGCATGGAATCAATCAACCAACCATCCAATCAACCAACCAACCAACCAAACCACGCTTTTCTATTCTACATATAATGATCACTAAATCAGAATCAGAAAACATTACTGATCCTGGAGGATACTGTTTATGTTATGACTGCACAGACTCAAGAACAGCATAACATATGAAATCTAAATAAATCTTTATCTTTTAATAAATGTAAAAATCTGTATGAACTACAGTATGCTATATACACAAATGCTAGATTACTAATACTATGGATAAGTAACTTATACCTCACTGAATTATTAAATGTTGGAGTCTAAACACTGCATATAAGACACCAAAATCTATTAAATGTTTTATATCAAATTTCATATCACATTTTAGTCAAACAGGTTCGCATTAATGATCCAGAGTCACGATTTACTGAAGCATTTTCACACCTATGCCAAATCAACAGTTTCTTAGTGAACATTAAAGTTATCAGAACTTCTTTCTAGACTTTCATTTCATTGTGACTTCAGTCGTGAGGTCATAAAACTTCCTTTAGTTATTCTGGAAGAATCTGGAGCCGCACATGAGCAGCATCTGGAACCTTTTAACGCATGAATCTGGAACAGAAGACGTGGATTCCAGACTACCGGATACATATGGAGAGTTAAAACTGTTCTCCAGCACATCATTAGGTGAGCAGCGCAGCCGGCACTAAACTCAAACACCCAAGATGCTTCAATTACAGCACCGTCCTGTTTAGATGTGGAGTAATGACTGAAGGAGCGTACCCAGAAGGCTCAGGGGTTAAGGCTATTTCACTCGGTATTACGGAGTTCACGTCAGGCATCATTAAAATGGGGATTTGGGGGAAGTCGTCCGGCGTGGGAAGCCTGAGGGGAAAAAAACAACAAAAAAATACATACATTACTATAGTCTAGGCACCTTCAGACTTTAACACTGATATTGAATCAGAATCAGTAAACTGTACTGATCCCAGAGGAAAGACAAGAACAAAATAAAACACAGTAAAAATAATACACAGAGAGAGACGCGCACAGAGAGAGACGCGCACAGAGAGAGACGCGCACAGACGCACGCACGGAGATACACGTGCACGCAGAGACCTTTTCATTGTGTCCATGTCCACGCAGACTGTAGGGACTTTGCTGCTGCAGTGCTGGTGGAACTTGTAGCCGCACGTCTGACATCTGAAGCCGTTAAACAGAAACTTGTGGCAGAAGTCACAGTACGCCAACTTAAAGAAGGTTTTACGAACCTGGAATGGAAACAAAAGCACAGTTTTAGAATCAACAGCGAACATTTAAGATGTGTGCCCACTGGGGACATTGCCAGTCCATTTAAAATTTTAAGTAAACAGCAGATATTACACGAGTACAAAGTATTTACTTGGTTGCAAGACTTTATAATATATTACCTTATAATTAGGACTGGGATGATACACAATTGTGAAAATATGCTACTCACTGTCTCTTACCTAGACATTTATGGGTAAGAATGGCTGAAAAAGGACGTTGAACCGGAGCGAAACGCTTTTGCCCAAAAATGGGTGGGGAAAAGGTCACGGGCTGTTTATCTTTACTTAAACCACAACAAACAGCTACACACATCTTTTTCAAAACTGACCTGAGCTTTAGTGTCTGTTTATGAGTCTGCAGTGTGTTTAGCTTCACAAGACTGATCTGACAATCCGCGTTCGGTCGCTTTGCGGCCGCCACAGCCGTGATGTCACAACGCTCCCATGCAGACTCTAAAGGCGCCTTTCTCTCCCCATACATTACAGAGACAATTCCATAAAAATCTAAATTTAAACTATCAATATTTGGCTCCTGAGCAAGCATTCAAAAAGCTGATTTCACATGCAATACACTGAATATTAAAAACGTTTTAGCGTTGGAATTTTGCCCAAATTCAATACAGGCTCGGAGGAGAAGCGGCTCCTAATAACAGGTGGAATAAAAATAAAACAATAATAAGACTTAAGAGGAATAATCATTGTCAAAAAGATAAGTGGTCCCAGGCAGAGTTATAGTGTACCGGGCGTGAGTCTGAAAACTTTTCCAAGTGGGCATGAAGGGGTGTTCCCAGTGTGGCGTCGTTACTCACGAAGTTGTGCATGGTTAGGGGGACGTCATCCAAAACCTCCACTAGAAGCTCCTCCCCCACGAGAGGAGTGATGTCAGTGTTCCAGTCTGTAAGCTTCTTACGGCTGGGTATCAAAAACAACAGGATGGTTCGTTCTAAATAAACATCAGTTAAGTCACCTAATTTTGTTAAACTAACTAACATTGAGGGTGTTTTCACATATAGTCCTCTTTAAAGGAACTGAACTCAGTCCTCTAGAAGTGGTCAAAAAAGTGGACCAACAGAAAGAGAATCAAGTTCTTTTTCTGTTCACAGTGTGATTCGTTTGAAAGGTTCTCTTTCTCGTCCACTTCAGCTCAGATGGGGTCTCGGTTCTTTTTCTGTTCACAGCTCCTCACCCAACCTGCCACTGCTGTCTCTTCACGTTCCCTTTTCTGGGGTATTTTTCTCTCCATAAGAGTAGATGGTTAAAAGCTCTACCAAACTTCTACATGTTACACAAAGATCTCTGCTACTTTGAAATTTGATCTTGACAAGAATCTCGAGATCCCTTTATTTATCTATTTATTTATTTGGTTTTTATTTTTTATTATTATAATTTATTCGTATTTATTAATTTATTTCTTTATTGCATGTTTCCTGCACAGACATATATGGTTTCCTGGGTCTGTACCACGTGATCTACGTATGACAAGGCTAGAGTGCGAAAACTGTAGAAACGAAACTGGAGCGTTTTGTGTTCGTAACGAGCAAGTTAACCAAACTATGCCGCAGACTTAAAGTGAACCGAACTGAGACCACCTCCCTAGGGGCGTCTGAGTTCATTTGGCGTGTTCACCTATACAAAAAAAAGCTGACTAATCGATCTGAGTTCGCTTTAAGGGCTCAAACGGACCAAATGTGAAAACACCCCAACTTATGTCCAATTAGGAATTATAATGAAAGGGCAAATGGCATCCGAACACTAGAATGGAGTTTGTAATTGTGTCTTTAAAATCCATGACGTAACTGAAATCTGGCCTGCGAGTTTCTGAGCAGGTCTTTAATGAGCAAGGCACCACACACAGATCCACACAGATCACTCACCCTTCAAGAAGACGAAAAACAGCGCAGCACTCCTGGCTCAGGCCTCTTACTTTCAGGGCTTTGTCCAGGCTGTCGTGAACCGTCTGCCCCGCCCGCACGTTCACCTGGACACAAGAACCCTCTTTAATGCTTTAATTGATGAAAAAGGGTCATCACAAACCATCCTCATCACCATCAGAGAGCTCTGTAATTATTGTGCTCCCCGAAAAAAAATTACAGCTTGACTTCTGTTCTGCATTTTAATTGTGCTAGAATTTCAAACCAAAGAGAGTCTGTTTCATGAAGCAACGGTGAGGTTCAGTGTCACTCAGGATGCTTCAACATTTAGTATTATTTAGCATATAAAAACGATTTTGTGATACTTATTCAGAAAGGTAGACGAACAGAGATAGAAAGACAGATAGATAGATAGCTAGAGACAGAGAGAGAGACAGACAGAGAGAGAGAGAGACAGAGAGATAGAGAGACAGAGACAGAGAGAGAGAGAGAGAGACAGAGAGAGACAGAGACAGAGAGAGATGGATAGAGAAAACAGGGGGAGGATGACAGTCAGGAAGCAACACAGAGAAGGAAAACCAGCAACTCGTCCAGGACTGTCGGGACGAGGCTGGACAGAGTGGTGGGGGGTTACAGTGGAGCTCCATCTGTGCAGAGTCTGATTTAAAAAGCTGGAAGTTCATAATGGGAAATGTCGGTTTTCTCCAGGCTGGGAGAAGCAGCAGAAAGAGCCTCCCGTTGGAGCCGCCATAACAGGGAGGGCACCGGTGGGGAGCCCGGAGGACGGAGGCCGTGACCCACCAACGCGAGAGTGTCGTGGTTAAGGACTGAAACCCCTGAGGTTGGGCACCTCCTGCCCAATGCTAGATCTATTAGAAATGTGATACTGGCCATACCGATCTATCAATAGTTTACATATTTCATTTCAGATGAATCAGTTATTCAGTAACATTCATGTTTCAAAACCTGGATGACCTTGAGGAGCCACATTTCTATGCAAGATATTATGTATCAGCTTTGGAACTCATTGGGTAAGAAGTTTTCAGAGATCCTCTCCCATAGAGAGAAGCGTGTGGTCCGGATCCTGAACTGATGTGGTGTCCCTGGAGGCCCCAGGCCACTCACCACCGTGCGCTGCTTGTTGGGGAGGTAGACTCGGATGGTTCCGCCGCCTCGGGGCACATCCTCCGGACTGGTCTCCCCCGACGAGGAGCAGGAGGATGTGGAGGACATGGCGTCACCACGGAAACAGAGAGGGGGTTGCAGAACTGAATGCAGGAGAGCGTATCAACTGGGGCTCAGCGGAGTGGCGCCCTCACCTGGAGCCTGGGGGAAATACAACACGAGCAAATCAGACACTGGAGGAAATTAGTACTTATTCATCACTATAAGGCTTTACAGACACATACAATATACAAGTGTTACGCATACACACACGTATGTGTATATATGTATGTGTATGTATATATCTTATTTATATTTTTTATATATACACATATACATACACACGTTATATATACAAATATATACACACATTCATACGTGTGAAATACACACACACATATATATACACACACACACGTATATATACACACACATCTGTGTGTGTATGAGTCTCTCATTATATACATATACACATATATATACACAAACACTAATATATATATATATACACACATATATATATATATATATACACATATATATACACATACATATATATACACATACATACATACACATACATACATACACATACATACATATATATATATATAGAAAGAGAGAGAGAGAGAGAGACTCATACATACATATTTAGATACATAAATATAACTATATACACATACAGTATAATACCATTCAGACAATAACCACCAAATTTAATTCATAACTTCTCCAGAAACATGGTCTGGACTGAAAGATTAAAAACTCAATTTGTGTTTGTTTCAATGAAGCTCCAAGTCAAAAACAATTACACAAAAAGTAAGACGATGTGTTCCAACAAGTGAACACCACGGATGAACTAAGAAATCTAACACGAATCCCTGATCAATAGATCAGCAGTATTTAACAGGGTGAAATGTCTCACTCGTTACTCTTCAAGCAAAACCATTGCTGCTTCACTCTCGAGTTGCCAAAACTACATAAATACACACACGTCTTCAACAAAACTGGTCCTTCTGCAACATTTCGCTGTCACCGCAGCATTCGGCTTGAAAACAGAACCGCTAGGCACAACAAACTGAACACAGAACCCTGATTTGTAGATGAAGGTTGAAACCAAATCTAAGTAAGTTCTGGACCCTGTGGAGTATTTTGAGCACCTGCAAAGCCACCTAACATTATTGCTGCCAGTTATATAAAGCATTTGCATGCAACATCAGTGCTGTCAAAGGTACAGCAGTAATAATACACTGACTTTACACATTTTTAATGCCATTAGGGCATTTTCCCCACTTGATTCTCAGGAGCAGGTCCAGCCTGAAGCTCGATGCCGGAGCCGTAAATGACTGGGGTTCCAAGTTTGGCAAAATCATTTGAAAGCACCTCAAAAGGTCAGCACTCAACAGTGTGACATTTTCGTGAGCGCCTGTTCGTCCAAACCGCCTCTTTGTGGTGACAGTCCCTCTGTTAGGAGGACCTGCATCAGCACTCGCAGGAACAAGTCTTTCAAGTCGAGCACCGCCGGGGATTTTCACCACACTGAGACATTCTTAGCACCTCAAACAACACATTTACAACACACACACACACACACACACACACACACACACACACACACACACACACACACACATATATATATATATATATAGTACTGTTCAGCTATGCAAAGTTTGAAGCCATTTATATCATCAGCTCTATACCAGCAAAAACACAAGTGAACATCAGAATAAATACAGATTTGACGATTTGTGAGCTGGTTAGAACAACACAGGTTTGATTTGTGTTCTGTTCCTCCAGTCATTGTGTGGATTTAAAAAAATTAATAATCAACACACCTGATTTAATCTAATGAAGTAAAGAGAGTTCACCAGGTATTGGATGGAGCTACGAGTAAAACTGGGCTTCCAAGAGGAGAGAGGTCTGGAAATGGTTTAGTGAACACTTTGCCAAAGATAAAATGACACTTTACTGTATTAATGTTATTAGTATTTATTGTAATATTAGTGTTTAACACTAATTTAACACTACAGCACAGCAGAAAACAGCTTTTACAGATAATTTTCTCAGGTGTCTATGACTTTTGTACTGATACACAGATTATAAAAATACACGACAGACAGACAGACAGATAACCAGCATGTCACCATGTAAACACATTAAACATTCCTCCCTCAGAACTGGGAGAATTCAGTTGTGATCCTCATCCATTCTGTCAACATGTGCACAAGGGCAAACAGAGAGAGGACTGATCCAAACACATTCAGACAACCTCACTGTACACGCACTCAACCCATTACCGTCCATACTGTCCTTATCTGAGCCCTAATCGATCAAACACATCATATCACTCAGCTATAAAAATGACCCATTGTCACTTAACTCATCATAATTCAGGTTTATGGACACGCAGGACAACTGATTCTGACGCAAATACCTCTGACTGTAAATTAAAGTATGGCAATTCCTTGTAATCAAATGAGCAATCAAGGGATGACCAAACAAAATCAGAACATTACACACAATTTACATCAAGGTCAGGTGGTATTCCATCCCCTCACACCAAGTCCTGTGGACCCCCTAAAGGGTGCTCGTGAAACATTTCAATCCATCAATGGAGAAAAAGATGCTTGGAAAAGTGAAAAAACCCAGATGAATACCAGTGTGAGTACATACATACACATTTATTACACATACACACACACACAAAGTACACACATACATACAAACGTATATATACCTATACAAGTACAGGTACTGTATTGTAGCCCACCTGCAGAGCTCCAAAAACACCTGTTTAAGCTCCAGAGGGACCTTAAAGAGCAGTGATGTTCGAGGACAGGTGGACCACCAGCCAGCCTCACAACCAGCCCCTGCCTGCTCCAACAGCCCTGCCTGATCTCCAGGAGGAGAGCTGAAGTCCAGCAGGACAAGGTCACCTGTCTGCCAGGTGAAGGACAGAAGAACCCGAAGGAAAAGAGGAATGCCAGGAGTCCAGAAATCCAGAAACGACCTTCTAGAGGACTTTAGAGCTCAGCTTCTCGTTCGGATCTGCGCATTTAAGGTGGAACGGAAGGTGGAGGTGGAACGGAAAAAGATCCGAACCAAAAGCTACTACCAAACTTTCCAGCCTCGTCCCCGGTGGAGGAGGAGGAGGAGGAGGAGAAGGAGAAGAGAGGGGGGGGGGGGCACCGTCTCTTACCGGCTCGGGGAGGCTGAAGCAGTCCCCGGAGCCCCCCGCGGGCGTGGAGGAGAGCCGAAGCCGCCTCGGAGAGTTTAAAGCGGCATTAAGGCTCTCCTGTAACCGCTAGGCTAACCGGCTAGCCTCCTCTTTTTGAAGTTGGAGGTGGGGGGAGGAAAATAAATCATTTCTTCACAAAGTACACCGCCAAACGTACTCCGGAGCTCCTCTAAAGGTCCACAAACGTTTAGTCTGACCGAGAAGATCAAACATGTTCAAATAAAAGCATCATTTTGACGCCATAAGCTCCCTTTTCTCCACCACTTTTCTGTTTTTGTTTCTGAAGTAAATACTCACCTGAGGCCGCCATCTTGAATTCTCTCAATCTGAAGTAAGATTGCAGACGGTGAGGAGAGCGTCTCTGGTTGGTCCGTCGTTCCGCAAAGAGACGCGCTGATTGGTCGAGAGGGTTGTACGTATAGAAAGGAGGCACACATCCTGCACTCCGATTGGCTCGTTATTTTTTCTTTTTTAAATATGCTTTACAAACACCAATAAGATTCGTCTTTTCATGAGAACAAGGGACGCCCAAATCTAAGCGCCTCTGATTGGCTCGCTTCTTGGAAATTTACGGTTTGATTGGTTATTAAATATTTGGGGTCGCCCACATCTACGCGCTCTGATTGGACCACTTTTTTTCTTTTATTCTTTTTTTTTTTTTTTACAAATTGTAGCTCTGATTGGATATTAAGGTGTTGGGAAGCGCCCGCAGTCACGTTGCTCGGATTGGTCCCTTTTAATTCTTTTTTCGTTCTTTCTTTACTTTTCTTTCCTTCTTTCTTTCCTTCTTTCCTTCTTTCTTTCTTTTCCGTTCCTTCTTTCTTTTGTTCTTTCTTTTTCTGACTTTCTTTCTTACTTGCTTTTTTTCTTTCCTTTTTTCTTTCCATCTTCATTTCTTTATTCTTTCTTTTTTATCTCCCTCTGTTTTCTTTATCTTTATTTCTTTCTTTCTTTCCTTCTTCCTTTCTTTGTTTCTTTTTTCTTTCTTTATTTAGTTCCTTCCTTCTGTCTTTCTTTCCTTCGTTTTTTCTTTCTTTCCTCCTTTCTTTTTTTTTCAAAAATCTCTGCTCTGATTGGTTGCTACGGGAGATTAGACTCTCCCTCTTCTGATGATGTACCCTGAAGGTGGAAGGAACATTTGAAAACTGCATTGACTTTTAAGGGCTTCAGTTCAGAGACAGTGTGACTGTGTGTCAAAATAAATTATTTTAATTAATTTGAAAAGCCTTTAATGTCTGCATTAGCCTGGAACCACAGGGTTAAAAAAGACAACCTGGGTAACGTTTGGTGCGATTACAGTCTTATACCACTAGAGGACGTGCTGAGCCTTCCGGTCCCTGTAAAGAAATACTACACTATGCGGACAAAAGTATTGGGACGTCTGGCCGTTCCACCAACACGGACTGTAATAACACTGCATTCAAACCCATAGACTTTAATATGGGGTCGGTCCCCCTTTGCAGCTATAACAACTTCCATTCTTCTCTGATGTTTTTTTCCACAAGATTTTGGAGTTTCTGTGGGAATTTGTGCCCATTTATTCTGTAGAGCATCTTATGAGGTCAAACACTGATGTTGGGCGAGAAGGTGTGGATCACAATCTCTGTTCCAGTCCTGAAGTGTGCACTGCTCAATACTCTAGAACTGAATTGCTCACTGACCAAGTGTTCTAGAACTGTTTTGTACACTGACCAATCACACTAAAACTGAAGTGCTCACTGACCAAGCATGCAAGCATGCTCTGGGCAACCTTTCTAAATCTTAAATGCACACTGATCAAATTGTCTAGAACCAACATACCTAATGAACAAGTGATCTAGTCCTGAAGTGTGCACTGACCAAACGTTGTAGAAATTAAGTGCAAACCGACCAAAGCTAGAGCTGAAATACACACTGACCAGTCACACTAAAACTGAAGAGCACACTGACCAAGTGTTCTAGAACTGAAGTGTGCGCTGACCAAGTGTCTACAACTGATGTGCACACCGACCAAGGGTTGTAGAACCAAAATGCGCTCTGACAAAGCATTCTAGAACTGATGTGCGCACTGACCAAGTGTTCTAGAACTGAAGAGTTCACAGACCAAGTTTTCCCGACCAAGTGTTCTAGAACTGGAGTGCGCACTGACCAAGTGTTCTAGAACTGAAGTGCACACTGACCAAGTGTTCTAGAACTGAAAAGTTCACCGACCAAGTTTTTCCGACCAAGTGTTCTAAAACTGATGTGCGCACTGACCAAGTGTTCTTAAACTGGAGTGCGCACTGACCAAGTGTTCTAGAACTGAAGAGTTCATCGACCAAGTATTTCCGACCAAGTGTTCTAGAACTGAAGAGTTCACTGACCAAGTTTTCCTGACCAAGTGTTCTAGAACTGGAGTGCGCACTGACCAAGTGTTCTAGAACTGGAGTGTGCACTGACCAAATGTTCTAAAACTGAAGTACGCACTGACCAAGTGTTCTAGAACTGAAGAGTTTCCCGACCAAGTTTTCCCCACCAAGTGTTCTAGAACTGAAATGCGCACTGACCAAGTGTTCTAGAACTGAAGTGCGCACTGACCAAGTGTTCTTAAACTGGAGTGCGCACTGACCAAGTGTTTTAGAACTGAAGAGTTTCCCGACCAAGTTTTTCCGACCGAGTGTTCTAGAACTGAAGAGTTCCCTGACCAACTTTTCCTGACCAAGTGTTCTAGAACTGAAGAGTTCCCCGACCAAGTTTTCCCGACCAAGTGTTCTAGAACTGAAGTGCGCACTGACCAAGTGTTCTAGAACTGAAGAGTTCATCGACCAAGTGTTCCCGACCAAGTGTTCTAGAACTGAATTGTGCGTTGATCAAGTGTTTTAGAACTGGAGTGTGCACTGACTATGAATTCTGTTAAAACTCATGTGTGTACTCATCCGGTCATCTAGAACTGACATGTGCACCTACCAAATGTTCTAGAACACCAGTCCGCACCGACCAAGCACACTAGAACTGAAGCATGCACGGACAAAGTGTTCTAGAACTGAAGTGCGCTAGTGTTCTAGACCCTAGAACTAAAGTGTGCGTGTGATAGAACGCGTCCTTTCCCTGTCCTCAGCGCCCGAGCGGTCCGTGTGGGACCCGGCACTGTGTCTGTGGTTCCGGGCTGCGAGAGAGATGCCCTGGTGCCGGCAGCAGGCCGCGGAGGAGCTGGTCCGGGAGTTTCTGGGCTCTGGATCCTCCAGCAGGTCGGTATGGGTCGGGTCGGACCGGGCTGTTACCTGTTTTTAATTTTAAAATGCAGAGAATCAGCGAAGCATGTCAGGCGGAGCGGAACGGTCCTGCAGTTTATAAACAGAACCACAGAACCGAGCTAACAAGGCTAATGGAGCAGAACCAGGTCGGTCCAGAGAGGAACACTGATCTGTTTTTGTTATTATTAAGATTTTCTGGCCTCTGGAGGACGGGGAGAGACCAAGACAGATCCAGAGAGCTGTAGTCTAGATCTTTACTCTTTATTCACGTGGCTAATCTGACAGAGACCAGTCTGAGGAGGATTTAAGTTCATTTTTTAGTCAGAGTACGAAAACAAAAGGCTGGAAATGTTTGCTGAATGTACTAAAGAAGGTTTGTTTCAGGAATAGTAGCGTTTCCAGGTCAGGTTTTTAACTGGATGTTATGATTTTGGTCTTGTTTACAGTAGATTACAGTAGAGGACGTGGTATAAGTTAGTTTAACTATCCTCATTTCTGCTGTTTTACAATTGAATGATTTTACATCGATGGGAATCTGATTTTTGCACTGTTAAAGTTTAGTGCTTTTGTTTTTACTTTACTTTCTGTTTGGTAACTTCTTATCCAAACCTTTAAATGTTGGGACACAGTGCGTTCTCTCTGTTTTGTTTGTTCGTCTTATATGACAGGTAGGGGCGTCAAATACACTATATGGGCATAAGTACTGGGACACTTCTCTTAATTGCCGAATTCAGGTGGCCCCTGACTTCCAGTGATGCTTTAGCAGACCAAGACATTTTGTACAACGCCATGCTTCCAACTCTGTGGACCCAGTTTGGTGAAGAACCTTTTCTATCCCAGCATGACAGTGTCTCAGTGCACAAAGCAGCTCCATAAAGACGTGCTGGAGGAGTTCAGTGTAGAAGAACTTGAC
>JBBJLS010000041.1:2376659-2390080 GCA_037577275.1 Bryconaethiops microstoma
ATTAATAGGCTTCATGCAGATAGTTTAGCTTTAAATCTATATCTGACCAAAAGCAGTCAGACACTGCAAGAAGATTGCAGAAGATTGCAACAGACGAGCTACTACTGTAGACCAGCAAGGAGCTACAAACTAGGGATTTCTGATAAAGTGGCCAGCGAGCGGCAGGGGTCCTCCCTGCCCAGCCACGCCCAATAAAAGATATTCATTAGAAAGTTGGGAAAATAAGAACAATTCCATTTTATTCTTTTTACAAGCACGTATACCATTTAATAATCATCGAGCACAATGTGACAAAGTATTAGGTTTACATACAAAAAGCAGAGACAAAATGAATACATTCAGATATAAATAAATAAATAAACAGATTTACAAATGACTGTTTCTTGATAACAGAGCCTGCTTCCACATTAATAAACCAACGATATTCAATGCGAGATGACTCCAGAGCATTAATAAAGCGCAGCAGAGATAACAGGTTACAGTAGTTACTGAGGTTTACGCTGATCTTCAGCCACCTGCATGAATTGGCCCGACATGAAGTGTTAACTGGACACACTGGAAAAAAACGAACACATCTGTTTGCTATTGGCCAGGGTCAAGCTATTCAAACACTTAGGCTTTGGACTGAAAACGGCAGTTTTGGCCTAAAAGCAGTGTACAGAATACCTGGGGGGGTTGGGAGTGTCCGTGTACTCCAGTATTGATTACCTGCCAACTTTTGTTTGGCTGTAAACATCCAGTTGACATTTTTCTCATTGTTTCTCATTGGGGTTTTTTTGTTGTTTTTTTTAAGTGGGCATGTGGCAGACACTCTTATCCAGAGCAACTTACAGTCATTAGTTACTGGTACAGTCCCCCTGGAGCAACTGAGGGTTACGTGTTTTGCTCAAGGACACAATGGTAGAAAATGGGGCGCGTTTGAATCTGTAACTTTGTGGTTATTGGGTTCACAGGCAAGTGTTTAACCCCCTAGGCTCCTACCACCTACTACCACCAAATTTATTTGGGACATTTAGCTAGAACCCCCCATCACACAACGCTACCAACACTGAGTGGGAGAAACTGGCACATGCTTCCTCCAAATCATGTTAGGGTTCTCTGTATCTTTTCAAACCACCAGCACTGGACAGATCAACTCGCTTGGAGGAGAACACTAACTGTTAATTCTGTCAGCTAGCTAGCATGGTGAACCTCTCTACCTCACCAGAGCGGGGATGGTTCTGCTCTATGGAGCAAAACATGGCAGGAAGGTAGAGCTCCAGGAGGAAGGTTGGTGACCACTGCTGTAAAGCTTCAATGGCAAAGGAGGACAATTTCTACTGTACATTCTTTGCCATTAATAATTAAGATGCTAAACCAAAACACAGCTACAATGACCACATTGCTTAATTTAAAATGTACTCACAGGGATCCCCTGGAATTTTGATTTTGAGGCTTTATTGGGACCCCCCTAGCGCCCCACGTATTTTGCACGTTGCCTAAACGGACTTTGGCCAACTCGATCAAGGCCCAAAGCCCACTCGTTCCTAGGCTCTGGCCCTGATTGACACTTTCTTCTGACTGGAGACCTTGTAATCGTAAAAGTTCATTGGGCCCAAAAGCCAAAAGAGACTCAGACAGCACCAGAGGACAATACAGGCCACTATAAACCGACCAAGCAATATAGTTAAGGCCACACTGTAGACGAGAACCCGATAATGCAAAAATAAATAAGAGCACTATTAAATATAATTTCTTTGCTTTGATAACAATTTCCATTCAGAAAACCCTGTGACCACTAATGTCACGGTTCGTGATATATTTATCTCTATTTATGTATAATAAATATAGTGTATATTTTGAATGTACGTACGAGCTTTTATTAATATTTTTTGTTTGTTACAGTCACAGTAGAAACACACATAGGCAGCCTAGGGTCTGCAGTGGAAGGTACTGAACATTGGCAAGTAGACTGAATAACTGTCGTGGTGAACGTCTTAGCATGATTCCAAAAAGACCTGGAGCGGTCCACCAGCACACACTCGCACACACACACGCCTACGTGAGGAAAAGGTAATACCGACTGGTTGTCACTGGAGTGGACCGAGGAACTGTACTGGTGTGGTGGCTATATGGACTAGATTTCCAGAGGATTACGCAGATCAAGTTAAAGCTTAGCTTTTTTCTGGTCAGGAACAGTCTCTGTGAAGACATCTTTACCTTGTATCCCGAGAAGCTAATGCTAAATGATACTATGACTCAGCAAAAAATTTAAAATCCTGCATAAATTACCCAAGATTACTGAAATGCAGAACCCAGGTCCAGTCACACTAGTATTTAGTGTGTTAGTGAAGAAACGTTAGCATGCCACACTTTGATAAACTTCTACATCTTTATCGAATAGCACGAGTTCCTTGGCTGAGCGGAGTATCGCAGTGCTACAGGATCCAAATGAAGCGCTAATTTTAGCACTATTACATATATTAGAGCTAAGTTCTAGCACCAGTATGCTCACATATTAGACTCAGAAGCTCCTTTATTTGGAGCTTCAGCAGGGGCAGTCCTTTATGTAGCAGTGCAACACAAAAAAATTGATGAAGCACTGATTTTAGCACTACCGTGTACATTAGCACTCTTTTTGCAGCAATCATACACTAACAAATTAGTGCTAAAATTAGTTATTAATCACTTTGGAGTATCAGCAGTGATGGTCTCTCATATAGCAGGGCTGAAGGTCCAAATGGAGGAAGCGCTAGCATGTACACATGACATTGTATGTTATTTTTAAGCTAAAAACACATGAAAGAGAGAATGCATGGTCAGGATCAGGGTTAGATAGCATCATTAGATATACTGTTGTGCTTTCCTCACTCCCGGGGCAATACGGCCGGAGTCACCACTAAATAGAAAATTCATCTCATCACTAGTTTAACAACATCTAGTGTGTGTTTAATGTCTAGTGTGACTTAAGCTTGAGTCTATAACAACCGGGAAATGGGCACGTGGTTAGCATAGCGGTTAGCATAGTTGCGGAAGGCAAGAGAAGGCCAAGGCCCCTCGTTTAAACAACCGAGGGCTGAGGTTTGTCTCACAATTTGTGGCACGTAAAACGCAAATCTGGCTTTAATGGAAGTTGCATTTCTGTGTATGATTAAAATAGACCTTGCTTGAAACTATTGTTGGGTTTGAGCCGTACTCCAGAATGTAAACTATACCTCGAGAACGAAGTAGCAGCTTATAACCAAAAACTACTGTTTTATGTTTGGTTTGACCTGAATTAAGGTGGACAAGTGGGATTACACACGGGCTGGTTTCAGGTCCGTTGGTTTTGCACATTTTCGGTGTGCTGGATTCTCGCAGTTTGGCTGCGTCGAAGGCAGATGGAGTGTTTTGGTGAGGTGACGAAGGGCGTGAGGATATGGACTCGGGTTACTTGTTCTCAATGAGTCTCTGTACTTTACACACCAGATCTCGGGCCAGAGCCAGGACTTGCTTCATGTTGTGGCGTTCAGCCATTTCTGGAAAGGGACATAAAGACATTCAGGTATGTGTAAACAGCAGTGATGGCATCACAAAGACAAGACTTCTTTAAAAAGTTTTAAAAAGTTTGCTTCTCTAGTTTTGCAAGGCTAGTGTAGCTAACATGACATGAAAGCTCATGACAACACTAATTTGTGAGCCTAAATTACACATACTTGCTTCCACGGCAAGCTATTAAAGGAATGGTTTGGTAAAAACAATATCACATTTTCAACTTACCCCAGATGTTGATCAGCCAAGACATTCATATTTTTCCTCTTCAGTTAAATTTTTTTAACACTAGAAGTCAAAAGTCACACAAATCCCTCATTTTAAACACACCCCAAAAACTCAAACTGCTCAAACCGCATCCAGCTCTTCATCAAGATGGATCAGACTAGTGGATGTGGTTTAGGACACAGTGTGACTTACTGTGAGCTGTAAAAATGAACTGAACTTCAGTGGGACCGGCACCCATTTCAGACACCACCAGTGCTGGTGTTCACAAAGCAGATGTAAAGAGGACTGATCTTGGATTCTGACAGACACAAAAACTGATTCTAGATTAGTGATCCAACTTCTGAGGTACTATATGAAACAAAACCATATCCACTTATGAGCAGGTTGAGGGATGTATTTGCAAAAGATTTGGGTAACTATTGACTTCTAATGTTAGTAGAAAGAAAGGAAAAAGCTAAATGTAGACTCTGAACATGTCTTGGCTGACTGATTACATCTGGAAATGGTGGAAAACTGTGTAATTTTTACTTTTTACCAAAATCAGTAGTGATAGTAGAAGCCTGAATTCTAAAAACTGGACTCTAGAATGAAACACAAAAGAGCTGCATCTTTAACAGCTTTTTTGTTTGGACTGTTGGGTCACCATTGAAAAACTTGATGATGTCAGTGAAGTCCATGTTGTTCTCCAGGATGATGTCTCTGTAGAGCTCGACCAGGGCCAGGGCAATGAAGAGCACGAAATGGCCAGACGAGGCGTATTTAGCCGCCCAGATGGTTTCCCACACCGCAAACACATCATCGTACACCAGCTCTGAGGGTCGGGAGAAAGAGCCACGCCTTCATCAGTGCATCTCACTTCAGTACAGTTTACAGTCACGGTTATGAAGTGATGCATAATTTCATATTTGAGCTATTTCTCACTAATATCTTATGGAATCAAGAAAAGAAACTGTAAAATCAAAGTGTGTATGTGTACAAGAACTTTCCATTTAAAAAGGAAATTTTAAAAGTAAAATAATAGCCAATGATAGTTCAGTATTAGCCAGTAGGGGGAGCTGTGGTCCTTCAATTTGTTCTCTAGTCTTTCTTCCGAGACTTGGATTTTCTTATTACCAAACAGGTTTAAATGTAAAAACATCTCTGTATGTCTCCAAGTTCTCCTTAAATGTGGATCTACTATGTAGATTTGTATATATGAACTGTATGGATTGGGGAGTTAATAGTATGACATGGGCCCCTTAATGTTGACATTTTGCTCAATGTGTAATTCCATGTGTGTTATTGACTTTTATCCCAAAATACGGAAAATCCAATCTTTCTATGAGGTCTGAACTTTTAATAGTGTAGATCAGGGCTCGGCAACCTTTAACACTAAAAAGGCATTTGGACCCGGTTTCCACAAAAGAGAAATCACCGGGAGCCCCAAATCCTTTTAACATCTGAAATGAAGAGAACACTGCATATATGGTTTTTACTTTTATGCTGTGTATAAAAACTAGGCTAGTGTGCTGCTTGTGAAATGTTATTTATTCAAAGAAAATATTTTTGAACATTTAGAACTTAATGTTATAAGATCACAATAACGTTCAAATTTCGAACTACAATAAAAAAAAACAATGAATAAAAATAAAATACACTTAACACTAGAACGGCTGATAGAGTCAAGTGACATAATTTCATCAGAATCAGAATCAGAATTGTGTCTATTGGCCTATTGGAGCAGCAGCAGCTCTGTAAGAGACGTATGGGTGTGGTGTAGGAACATGTACACACGTATCTTTACATATTGTTGTTGTTTTATACTGCTGGCTTGAGAGACGCCATCGACCGGAATCACATTCCTTGTATGTGTCGCTCACATACTCGGCCAATAAACACGATTCTGATTCTGATTCTGGTTCTGATTTGGCGACTGGTGCTGTACGACGGACTCTGAGTCCAAATTCCGCTGGACACTTGCTGTGTCTGCTGGCTGCAGTGTGGATGTCTGCCGGCAGCTTGAGGACTAAATGCTGAACAAACTGCAGCAGCGTCACATCATGAAGCATCTTGTGCGAAACTGTCCACTGCGTCAATTGACGCACACAGCCGTTCCAGGTATAGCCGGTTAGCCGCCATTGTAGTGTTAAATTATTATTTATTTTCCAAAGCCACAGGGAGCCGCAACATAAGGATGAAGGAGCCGCATGCGGCACCAGAGCCGCGAGTTGCCGACCCCTGGTGTAGATGTTTCACCACTGATGCCAGTTTCACTTGACTGGGCACCAATTACACCTCACCAGTTCCCTGAGCAAAACAATGACTCACATTTCACTTGAGAATGAAGGGCCTCTTAACTTAGAGAGGCCATTTCTGTCAGACTAACATTTCTTTGATACTGAGACGCTCATTAGCTCTCGGTTCTGAAGGCTCATCTGAAGTGTTTGACATTCGAGGTGGTACTGCTGGAAAACGCGGTTTAACTGGAATGTTTATGTTTGCTATTACCTCGTTTGAAGTCCAAGAGGAACCAGCGATAGCAGAAGTAAAAGTGCGTGTAGTCACCATTCTGATGCATCAACTCAAAGAGCTCCGAGTCCAGGATCTACAGAAAAAGAGGAGGAGAGAGATAACGAGGGAGACAACACAAAACAAAAGCAGAACAGGAGACTTTCTGGCACCGAGAAATGAAATGCTAAAGGCGGTTTTATGAGCATGCAGTCCACCTGGATGAGGGATCTCATGTTGGCAAAGTGAGTGTCCATCGCTCCTCCGTGTGGAAAGTTCTGGTTCATCCTCTTCATCAGCTCGGTGAAGCAACTAAACGCCAGAGCCTCTAAATAAACAATAAACTATTTGACTGACCATGATCATCTTAAATAATCTTGATCAGACAATCATGTAATAATTGTGACACCAATCAGAGATGAAGGCTCATTCCAAAGTGGACACACTCACCATCATCAAGAATGACCAGCAGAGGAGCCAGCAGGTCACACATACCCTGTACATACCCGATCTCCAGATGCTGCCAGATGTAACTGCAGATGGAGACACGGCCTTAGAGTTATTAACTAACCACAGATCGTATATGTGACTTGGCAAAAACTTACATTTGACAAGCAATCTTGTGCTGAATACTCTTCTACTACTGCTGGAGAACCAGAAGGAGTCTGGTTTAATTAAGCGAGTCTGATTAAATAAGCTAGCAGGCTAAGAACGGCACCATAACCCCAAACTTAATCAGAGAACAGCTGTTAACTGAAATTGTTTGGGTAATGTTGTGTAAAACCCATCTCTTCAATGGGCACCTAAAAAAAGAAATCGCTGACTCTTGTATCAGGCTGTAGCTTGATAGTACAAGCAAAAGTGTATGAGTCCAAGAGCATCTGCCAAATACCATTAATGTCTGTGTGAAAGTGTTTTGAAGTTCGTAGCCGAAGAATGTATGAAGTACACCCACCTGCACATGATGTTGCGGAGCTTCTCAAGGTTTGCCGGGGTGAAGTACCAGTAGTTCCTGTCGCACCTCTGCACGTCTTTCTCAATACGGTGCAAGTTCAGAGTGTACATGTCCAAAAGCTCCTGCTGCAAATGCAAAACAGGCCACACTTACAGTACCAGCCGGGGCTTTGGACACACTTGATTGAATGCATGCCAGTTTCACCACTGAAAAGCCTTTGTACTCCAGACTTAGGTCTAATCATCGTCTGAGGAATCTTTATTCATTTAGCTTTTACTTTATCCCTCAAAAAAACAGGAGAAATACCTACTAAGTGATAGTAGATTACTTGATCAGTTAAGCCAATTCTACCCTGTATGCGTACCGAGTAAGTGGTCCCTATGGAGGATACTGGTGATGTGGCTCCGCACTGCGGGTAAAGGCTCTCCATCTGAGGCTCGTCTGACAGAACCGACTCAGCGCCCTCAGGGCTGCCTTTAGAGCCCCTTCTGTCTGGCCGGGGCTCCAGCATGGGCACGGCGGTGGCTTTGCCCTGGGTGTGAGATTGTCTGTCCCAGTCCGCAGCAACCCTCGCCGTAGGGATCTCCTCCATCTCGATGGCTGAGGGCGATTCGTCGGATGGTGTTTCACTCATTTTACGTGTGCTGAAAGCTTCAAACACAATGGGCAACACAGTCTCCTCCACCACAGGGGCAGTCTGCATGACAGCTTTCTTGGAGCCAGGCCCCTCCTTTGGGTCTTCTTTAGCTCTGGAATCCCGTTTCACTGCTAGTTGAGCCTCTTCCGTTTTCGGTCTTGCGCCCATTCTATCCTCTGATCGTAACATTTTGTTTGATGCAACATCTTTTAGAGACTCTGAAACTGGGTCTGGAGGCATCTTGACATTCCCTGAACCTTTCGATGTCTCATCTTTCTCAGTCAAAGATGAAAATGTCTTGTCCTCCCTTGCATTTGAAACTTTGACAGCTTCAGACCTCTTTATCTCTTCAGAAGTGCCCTCTTCTTTTGATACTGTCTCTGTTTCTGTTCCTGCAGTATCGGCTGCTGAAGGTTCACCTGCTTCTGCAAACTCCCCCTTGTCCTTCAAGGAACCACTGATTTTCTCTGTCCTCTCTTCGGCAGACCCCTGCAACCTGGCCTCATTCACCTCAGACCCTGTGGCTGCTTTGGTTTGGTTTATTTGTTCTCCATCTCTGTCGATATCTTTCGCTACAGTTTGGCTTAGGGCTGGCTGCATCTGTCCAGAGGATTTGGCACTCAGCTCTTGCGCTCCACTGTCTTCCGTGCTGAGTGAGTCAGACTGCCCAGAGGTCACCGAGAAGTTTCTGGAAGAAGGGTGGCCTGAGTCAGGTGAAGCATTGCCATTCTGTGGTACCATGTTGGAGACTTTGGGGGCCTGCTTGGCCTCGTCACTTTTGGGCTCTGTCTCGATCTGGTCCACCTCCTCAACGGACTCAAACACCTGGAGGAAGAAGCCAAAGGGAAGACGACTACTCCAGGGGAAGGGGCTTAGGGAAGTGAAGAACTAGCGGGGACAGTGTAGGGGTAGGGAACGCCTGTTTAGAAGTAGCATTACTGTGACACACATTAAATACATGTAAAATCTAACGGTTAAGACTTTTTATTTGCAAGTGTGAGATTTAGTTGCAAGGCAGCACTACACATTGTGCCTGTGAGTAACTTGTTTGGGTCTGTGGGTATGTGGTTATAGAACATCATTTACCTGTGTGCTGCTGCTGGAATCACTCTGTAGACGGGTATCTCTCTGCCTGTCTGAACTACAGCTCTGAGAAGACTGAACAACAGAAAGGTCCTGTTAGAATAATGTGGCTTTACTAGAATCAAAAGAGAAAATCTGTGGCAAAAGAGTGCAAGTTGATATTTGGGCACTAGGAGCCAGCAGAAGTTGGGAAACACCATCATTAACCTTTCAGTGGGGGAGGTTTTTAAAAGTTCTACCTGTTGCTGTTTCATACTAAAATTCATACTAAAACAACCTGTTGCTTTGTATTGAGAATTGGTCTTGTTGCACCATCTGACTGCAGAGCAGTTAAACCATTTTCTCCTCGATGCTGGTGTCACTTATTTGACTTTGACTCGTTCGACAGGATAAGTATGTATGGTATACAAAGGCATGTAACCAAAACAGCTTGGACGGGTTGTTTAACGGTGTTACTTTGATGCATGTCAGCTATGCCCAATAACTGCCCAAAATGTAAAAAGTTGTTGTACAGCATTGGTCCTCAAACAGCAAGTCTGTGTTTCTTTGTTGTGTGTGTTGTGCTCTTGACCAGCAATCACCTTGGGGCAGGGTCTATTACTCCTTGACCTCAGCCGAGTAATTATGAATTCAGTAGATGTATTTTGGTACCTCGTTGCTGATGGTGGAGTCACGATGCAGCATCCTCTGGCTGGTGCTGTCTATGCTGGCCCCCGATGAGCACTTGGCCAGGGCCACAGCGTGCTGCTCTTTCTCTTTCTGCCGGACGATGGCCTCACAACCCAACCACTCGCTCATCGTCTGCTCGTAGCACGCCCGCACCTGTTCGTCCACCTGCAGGTCGTCACAGCCACCGTGGGGTTTAGGGATTAAGTAGACTCGGTGGTCAACTGGCTGAAGTATGTCTCAGAGTTAAAAGGTTCAGTTGAATGAATGAATTTAGTAAATTTATTAACACCCCTATGAACCCATCTGCTTTACGTCACCCCTTGTACCCATTTGAAAACAGATTTTTTTGATGCATGTTACTGATGTAATTAGAATATACTGTATCATCTTAGCCCACTCAATCTTCTTCATCAGTAGGGCCACTACAGGCCAGATATTATAGAGGCTATGAGGTGAACAAGCTAGGCATTATTTCTGTCAAAGTTAAGCATACTAATCCCTCTCGAGAGCTCCATCTGATTGAGATCTTCACTAGTGTCTAAACAATAAATTTCATGTCTGGAGCTTAAGGGAAGCTTGCTGTTCTTAAGGGAAGGACCTGAGCACCAGACACTGACCTCCTTCCTCTCACTCTCAGACATCCCAAACTGGTAGTGGCCCAGCATGAATGGCCAGACCTCCTTACGCAGTGACGGCTCTACCCCTCCAAAGTACACCAGCCTCAGCAGCTCCTTCTCATCGTTAGCCTGCTGGACAAACAGCACAGGCCGGTCAGTTGTACCTATTATATCGAAACCTGGACGTGTCATGATCATGCGTTGGCCAAAGGAGGCGGGGCTTGGGAAGCAGCACTGCTGGGTTCATTGCCTCCCTTTGGTCACTTATTGATTTGTTTGGTGGTTCTTGGCCTATTTCGTGCGCCTGAAAGACTCGAATGATTCAGAACAAATGAATCATTCAAATTTTGCAGCTTTGCTAATGAGCTAGAATTTTCTGATTCTCCTAAAAGTAGTGATGTGCGTTTCTGTTTTGTTCAAATATTTGTTCCAGACACGAATCGTTGACTGAAGTGGGTCATTCATTGATTTGTTTAGCAACTCTTGAGCTACTACTCTGTGCACCTGAAAGGCTCAAATGATTCAGAATGAATGATTTTGTTTCTGAAACAAATCAGATTTGTAACCTGCATCACTATTTTGGTAAGAATTAGAAAGTCGTCAGAACTTCATTAGCAAAACCAGTAGCACTAGCATTAGCATTAGTCAAGCCTTAAACCTCCAGGTGGTCTCAGCTCATCACTCATTCCCTCCGCAGTCAGTGTGACTCAGCAAGCCTCGAGGAAAGGCGGTAATAAACGAATAAAGCACTTTTTGTGAAGCAGAACAAAAAGAGCACGGCTGGAACGAGGCGCTTCATTTCGCATTGTTCCGAACGCCTCAGTAATGATGTCTGCTCTGACGGGACGGCACTTTCAGGCCCAGCGGCTCGCCATTAGTCATCCACACATATTGTGTGTGTGACTAATCGCAGGAATGTGTTTACAGCTTAATGAATATACATGAGAGGCACATAAGCAGGCCCCGGGGGTCCACGGCGGCGGATCGACAGCTACGCTGATAAACAGATCAATCTGTGTGACTCAACTGTGTGTTTCTCTAAGAGTGTGGGTGTAAGTTAGTGAGGGGTGTGTGTGTGATCCTGTGTTGGAGACTGTGTATGTGTGTGTGTGTGTGTGGATCAAAAGTACAGTGGTTATCCAAACGTCAGGCCTGTAAATCTATTCATATTTATTTAAAAACACTGAATACAAATCAACAAACAACACATAAGAAATACATGCTCATTAACTGGATTAATTACTGCTGAATTATAAATGTTCATTATTTTTAGTGGCAAAATACACGTCCCTAAAACATCCTTTGATTTTGCATGACATCACTGTGCACCAGTGGGTGGGGCAAAATGATATTGACCAATAACATCAAGTTTTACTTCCCAGCACTGTTTTTTACTGCATGGTACCACCTCGAGTTGAATCTGGTACCTAATACATGGTACCCAGAACCTTTTTCACACCTAGGCAAGACGGGATGTCCTTCAGTGTTCTCCACCACTTGTCGGCAGCTGCTGGCCTAGTGTTTAGGGAGTTGCCCCTGTGATCAGAAGGCCGTGGGTTTGAATCCCAGGACTGCCAGTAGCACCACTGAGGTATTCTCGAGTAAGGTACCGTCCCCACACACTGCTCCCCGGGCGCTGTGCTCCTGTCTGCCTGCTGCTTCACTTGGTGAATGGGTTAAATGCGTTAAATGGGTTAAACGGAGTAAAGAGAAGAATTTTGTGCTGTTCACACTGTGTGCTGTGTTCAACATCACATTGACGGGATGCCAACTGCAGTGGAACATGAACAAAGGACCAAAAAATAAGTTGAGCTGATACCATGCAGTGGAAAAGCGAGAGAAAATGATAACCACCCCCCTCCCCCACCCCCCCCACCACCTCTGTCTACGTACGCTGCCGCCCTGAAGGAACTGGTGCCACACGTCTGCGCTCAGACCACCCAGGGCATCACACGGAACATCAGGCTCCACAATGGTGGGATTGACCAGAGCCGACAGGTGGATACGTACAGTGGACAGGTGACGGCAGTACGCCAGCCCTAAAACACACACATACACACACACACACACACACACACACACACAAACACACACACACACACCGTGGCAATTAGTATCACATCCTATTCTCTTTTGGTATATTTTATTACCTTAGTTTAGCTTTTCCAAATATCTTTTTAATTTGATGTAAATTATTTGACACCTTTATTGCCTTAAGGGTCAACTCTGGGGTTCATTTCACTACATGCTATACTTGTATAACTATGAGTGTGACAAATAAAGAATCTTGAATCTTAAATCTTGAATCTATTAAGCTCACAGGCTACTTCACATCAGTACTGTGGAGTTTATTGGCTGCTATAAAAGCATCAGCAATAAAACGGTGTGTAGAGCGACTGTAGTGACTGTAATTCAGTTAATGTGGATGGAAGAGCGCTTCACACTCACAGCCGTAGAAAGCTCTGGAGATGATCTGATTCTTCATGTTGTCACAGAGGAGCTTCAGTGGGGCCCTACAGAAAATAATCACATACTTATCTAGTGTCCAGGTTTTCATTTACAGATTGACAGCATCATTATTTTAATTACAGTATCAGAAAAATGAAACAGTTAAGTACAGTTGTGTTCAAAATAGCAGTACAACATCAGAATCCACTGGTATTAGTAGCAGCGATATTCTGAGTAATGTTCTGACTCATTCATTAAAAGGGACGCATATAATAGTAGTGTGGAGTTTAATTAGAGAATTTGTTCAGTCTATGAAAAAAAGATCATCAGTTGTCCTTTATTAAGGTAGAACGGAAGCAAATGTTAGAAAATATACACTACCAGTCAAAAGTTTTAGAACACCCCAGTGTTTCAAGCTTTTTTAAATTGAAATTCAAACAGTTCAAGTCCAGTGAATATCATGAAATGGTACAAAGGATAGTGCTGAACTGCGAGAGGTTTAAAAATGGTAAGGTTACCCAGAAGTGGGAAATAATTCTGTAGGTCCATGCAGTACCTCTGGTATGTGCCTGGTGGGTCGGGTTCATCCTACAGCAAAATAGTGACCCAAAACATAAATCCAAGCTCTGGCAGAACTACCTTAGAAAAAAGAACAAGATGGTAAGCTGGAAAACATGGAGTGGCCAGAAGTCTCCAGATTTCAACCCCATCGAGCTGCTTTAGGATGAACTGGACAGAAGAGTGAAAGCAAAAGCAACCTATAAGTGCCGCAACACTTATGGGAACT
>JBBJLS010000041.1:2429034-2440524 GCA_037577275.1 Bryconaethiops microstoma
TCCAGCCCCCTGCTAAGTAACAGCCAATTGTAATCATGGGGCGTGGCCAATTAGCATATCCTCTAAACATTTAGAGTGCAACATTTAACATTTAGATTTAAATTTCACATTTAGATTTCACATTTAACATTTAGATTTAGCATTTAATATTTAGATATATTTAATATTTAGATTTAACATTTAACATTTTAGATTTCAGATTTAACATTTAGATTTACATTTAACATTTAAATTTAACATTTAACATTTTAATTTAGATTTAACATTTAGATTTAGATTTAACATTTATGCTGTCTCTGTGTGTCCCCTGTTGTCACCTGTGCCCTGTTTATTTTGAGTCTTAATAAGACAAAAGTTCATTCATTTTGAGGGTCAGAAACGGTTTGGCTGGACGCCAACTTTTCTCTGCATTGTTTTAATATTTTAATGTCTTAATGTTTTTTTTTTCATTTGTAAGCTGTGTGAACATTTCATAATGGATGGACCAAAACGATGAGAATCTTTTTACAGTTAAAACCTGTTACGCTCCATCCTAGCGGTGGGTTCCAATTATGGAACGAAGCCTAAATACGCATTTTACGCCATGATTCATGTATTTTAACACCAATTTCATTTCTGTAACCAATAGTGGAGGTTATTACAGTTCAAACAAGCCCTCCCGCAAGTTTCTAGGCCCTCTCTAGGCTGTGAAATATTCGAAAATATACAAGGTCCACTTCTGACTGTCAGAGAGACGCATGTCGAGGGACATTGAGACGGAGTACCTTGTTTGTTGAATTTATTCATTGTGGAGTTTGCTGTGGAGTGTCTGTATAATTGTTTTATTGAGTGAGTTTTTGTGCGCTTTTGGCCAGCTGGGCGGAGCATGTTTATATTCAACCAGTACCGGTGAACCGACATGGCGGACGCCTGGAGTCGGTTCATCAACTACTTTCCTACAGAATGAATGCAAAAGAAGTGATGGTGAAGCGTTTATTGATTTAAAATTCTGTGGTAAACATAAGGATGTCTCCAAACAAAATGGCATCTCCAAATGGTACTGCTTGCACTAAAAAACTTATAAAACATTCATTTTTCATTCTTTTGAGCTCAAGCTTTGAATATAAGTTGAAAAGACCTGTGGCTATGGGTTTTCAGCAACTTTTGCAAAGCCAGGATGATAAGGCACGACTGAATTCAGAGATCTTTGGCACAAGTATGTGTGTATATATATATATATATATAAACTCCGGTATTTCATCCTTTGTTGCTCTTTGAACATAAGTTTATATATTTTACTTCTCTGGCACATGAAACTTCACACAAAAATAATAAAGTATGACTGAGTTATGATCTTTTAAAATTGGGAGCTGCAAAAACCCAATATGGCCGCTGAAAGGGGTGAAACGCAACAGGTTTAAAAGCGTTTTTTTCTGTATCGTGGCCAGAAATATTGTTATGCAGGATGTATGCATGAGTAGATGACTTAATCAAACTAAATTCTAAATAAAAGTAACCAAATGTAACAGAGGTCATCAATCGTTCTATTAAATATTTAGAGTTAAATCCTGCATAAATGGGTTCAGATTTTATTTTGTAAATAGTGCTGTATAGCTTTGTGTTTCGGGTTTTCTGCGGGTAGGTTGGGCTGGCATGGGTCCGTGTTAAAAGTTATTAAAAGTGATGGTTGCACTATACTGCATAAGTTGTAAGTTCCCCCAGTGAAATATTATGTGTAAAGACATATATAAATGGCGTTGGTCCAACGTTCCGTGTTTCATTGTAATTTTTATTTAGTTTTATATTTTCAAACCACATGTTGTATAGTGCAATTTGTAACGTAACATTTATTTTGTGCCTACAAACTTCATTTGATGCCCATCTTTATTATTTGTGTATTTCCTGACCCTTTGTGCAGGCAAAAAAATCTGCCGGCAAATCCACCCACCAGCTCTGCCTCCTTCATCCAGTACAAACACAACACAGCAACAGAAACATGACAATGAGAGATTATTTACAGCGCAAACACAAGACAAACGACATGAGGCCACTCAGAGGTATTGATAGAGAATTTCTAGCCCGGCACACACAACTCATTACTGAAATGGGACACCAGAGCACGAGGAGAACACACACCTAAGGGCCACAAGACCACAAACATGGGAACTGGGACAACCAAGCTGCTTCTGTCTCCTCACTGCCTTCTCTGCTTCCTCCTAATGAGGATGGGCAACAAAGTTCCACCGCAGCAGGGCAACAATGAGCTTCGGGGCAAAATCTTAAAACATATGCAACTTGATATCAACACTGACTGTGAATTATTGTTGCAGTGAAGTTGCAATAAAGTTTGCCCCACATTTCTGGCAGTCTCCCACCTCAGTTTTCTATATCAACCACACGGCAGTCGGTTTCCAACACATTAGCCAAAATTTGAATGCGCTGCCTTCGGAGTTAATTATCACTTGTTCAGTTCCTTTGTGTGTATACATATCCATTTATTTTGAAATGGATATGTATGAGATGGATATGTATGCTGCCTATGTCATTTCTTTTTGCACACAGAGGAGATGAAAACGCAGTAATGCTTAGCTGTTGGCACAAACCTTCCTCCCATTCTAACATTCAGAAAGCAATGGCTATAAGTTCAAATCACTTGTTCTGTACATCTATTGTAGTGACATTGGTTTAAGTTTGTAATGAATTATTTAAAGGTCGCCATTAGATGATAGCTATCTTGCGCTACAAGCTATTAACTTACTGTAAAAGCCAGCATGCTAGTGTTCATTTTCTGTGCATTTTCCTGATGTGTGGCCACTGTGATTAATACAAAACTGTTAAGAAATGGAAGTTTGTATTTTTTTTACAATCTTTAAGAGGTGTTTTTTTATTTCTTCTGTTTTGAACATTTACTTATTGTTTATAATGTATGCACAGTCATAAAAGGTGTGGTTCAGGATACATTTCACTGTGTGTTGTACTTGTATAACTATGCATGTGACAAATAAAGAATCTTAAAAAAAAAAAAAAAATCCTCATGGCCCCAAGGTAATTCTCTGACTCTGCCCAGTGGCTTGCCCTCACAAGAAGCAATTTCTGATATTTTGCTGTCAAGAATTAATCACCTTGTGCTATCTTCACTCTGCACTTTAATTTATTAACCCTTATAGTCACGTGTAAAGACACCACAGCATGAACAGTGTGAAATTCTTTCTCTGCATTTAACCTATTCACCAAGTGAAGCAGGGGGCTGCCACCAATGAGAGGCGCCCATGGAGCAGTGTGTGGAAACCTTGCTCGAGTACCTTGCTCAAGAGTACATCAGTGGTGACACTAGCAGTTGGGATTCAAACCCACAACCTTCTGATTGCCATCCAGCTGCCCCCTGAAAGAATAGAGTCCCCAGACACATAAATGGGGCTGGAATCATCTCGAGTGTTTTGCTGAGTGTTTTATAGGGTTTACATTATAAAATTGGTCATTTAAGGCATTTTATTTTACCAAATCACAAATTTGCGGTTTTTCACAATTCACTGGTGCTCTTGGAAGGTAACCCCCCACGAATGTTAAAATAAAATCCAAATAAAATGCAGAGTATTAGCCTCTTAAATGGAGCTGTGAAAAAAACTGACATTTTTTTTTCTTATGACATGGTATGTGTTTGTGTGTTTGTGTTTGTGTGTGTGTGTATGTGTGTACTGTCCTCTGGCTAAAGTTGTGTGGGAATTTTTCATATTCATCCCAATTTTACTCACGTGGCCAACCCCTGACAGAATGTCTCGGACGAGGCTATGCTTGAATGCTCCTGTTTCTTGCCAAGTTTTAGGCCACAGGGAAAAATGTGATGGGACCTTTTTCATACCCTAGCATGTGTCCATCAGCTACTTACATCAGCCTCTCGTCATTCCAACCTGGTGTTTTCAGACCTTCATATTTCTGCCAAATTTCTCTCCAGTTTCTTTCTGTTCTTCCATACATATGTAACCAAAAGAGGAGTTTTCTTTGGTTTTGCACTGGATCTACAAGGCTATGTAGCTCAAAAGATCTTAAACTGGCTGCAAAATGGATGGAATTTAAATTCATGATGCTGATTGGTGGGGTAAAGACTCCCAGAGAAAAGGAAAATTCAGAATAAAGCGTTTCTTCATCCAGTCTGTTTCTCATGTAAGTAACTGATCTCAGTTTACAATCCATTGAGATTTTGACCAATTTTTCATTCAGTTCCTGAGAAAGAGTCTTCCTCTGTCAACCCAACCCAAGACCTTAAAATGCTCTTTTTCTCACTGCTCTGATCTTTCTCTCACATAATCAGATCTTCAGATAAACCTTAAGATGCAAAACAAACCTTGGTTTTGAGCCTGTACAACATCTGAAATTTGTCTAATTCAAGACTCAAATAAGATCCATAAGATTGTTAAAGAGAAGAAAACAGAAGCCCATGAGAACAGCAAAGGAACTTCTTGATTTTTTTTCCTTTTTCTCCTCATTTCTCCTAAACGGGCGATTTACAAAAAACAAGACAGACTTCAATCATTTCAGAATAATAAGATTATGTATTTCTAATGAGACAAAGAAAAGACTGTTGTGAGCAGCAAAATCATGGCCTTCCATGATTTGTTAGCTCTAGAGCTTCAGAAACAAACTTATCAGAGCTGATCAGGAGCAGTTTAGAGTAAAGAGAGGGGAACTTTGTTTTTTCCCGGCTTCTCAAAAACTAACAGCTGGATCAGTTAGAGGAGAACTTTTAGCATTTATTGTGTCTGAAGTATTTAAATGAGCTGAGCAAGGACACTAATGTGTCAGAGCGATTCATCTTCTTGCTAAGTGAGCGGAGAAGTGTGACCGGCAAGAAGCTGAAGAGTTTCGGGCATTTTTTTCATTGCACGTCTGTCATTGTCATTGTGTGCAGGTCACCAGGTCAGATGCTGGGAGAGGAGACATTCCAGAGGGTGTACAACTACTTGATGGAGGCCAAGCTGAGGCAGGACAGTGAAGAGAGTGTGGTTTCTGCTCTGGGACAACCTCTGCACTGTCCTAAAATGCTCACTGAGAATTCTGCTTGTACACTAAAAAAGGTGTGACTGGGCCACTTACAGGCCACCAAATTACTGTCCTAATTTTACTGATGAATTTGCTGTCATTGCTGCCATTGATTTCCACTGATTTTAACTCATCATTGTGGGAGATTTTTTAATTCATATTGACATTCCTAATGACAGCACTGTCAAAGAAATTGCGGCCATATTCGATACATTTGAAGTCACTCAGCATGCGACTCATATCCGAGGTCACACACTAGACTTGGTTATCAGTAAAGGCCCAAGTATTACTTCTGTGAATGTTTTAGATTTGGCTCTGACAGATCATCACTGTGTTTTCTTTGATGCATTGGTTTGTCCATTATCCACGCTGGCTCTAGGACTGTCAAAAAAAAAGGAGGTATATTAATGAAAATACCAGGGCTGTCTTTAAGGAAGCCATATCTATGATTACAAGCATATCAGCAGAGTCTGTAGATGATTTATGTCTTAAATCATTTTAACCCTCAAATGCACTCTGGAACCTCCTATGCTGAAAAGAGGACAAAATGCATCAAGACTCTTTTCAGTCTTGGCCCCCCAGTGGTAGAATGAACTCACTCTTGCAATCAGATCTGCGGAGTCCCTTGCTGTTTTCAAGCGTCATCTGAAGACCAAACTCTTCAATGAGCTCCTTGGTGGACTGTCATGTGCTTTTTACTGAGGAATGGCTTCCGCCAGGCCGATCTACCTTACAGGCTTGGTTGGTGGAATGCTGCAGAAATTGTTGTCCTTCTGGAAGGTTCTCCTCTCTCCACAGAGCAATGCTGGAGCTCTGTCAGAGTGACCATCGGGTTCTTGGTCACCTACCTGACCAAGGCCCTTCTACCCCGATCACTCAGAGTGGACGGGCGCCCAACACTAGGAAGATCCTGCTGGTTCCAAACTTCTTCCATTTACAGATGATGGAGGCCACTGTGCTCATTGGGATCTTCAATGCTGCAGCAATTTTCCTGTAGCCTTCCCCAGATCTGTGCCTTGATACAGTTCTACAGACAATTCTTTGGACTTGATTTGTGCTCTGACATACACTGTCAACTCTGGGACCTTTTATAGAAAGGTGTGTGCCTTACCAAATCATGACCAATCAACTGAATTTACCACAGGTGGATTCCAATCAAGTTGTAGAAACTTCTGAAGGATTATTCGTGGAAACAGGATGGACCTGAGCTCACTTTTGAGGTCATGGCAAACGCTGTGAATACTTACGTAAATGTTTTATTTTTGTTTTATATTTGTAATAAATTTGCAAAAGTTTCAAACAAACTTTTTTCAATTTGTCCTTATGCGGTAGTGTGTAGAATTTTGAGGTAAAAGATTAATTTAATCTATTTGGGAATAAGGCTGTAACATAGGGTATTGTGGAAAAAGTGGAGTGCTGGGAATACTTTCCGGATGCACTGTATTGTGAATGGCTCACTAAACTCAGGCATTTTTCCAGCACTGTTAAAAACTGCAGTTATTAAACCCCTCTTGAAGAAGCGTAACTTAGACACTTCTGCTCTTTACAGTTATAGACCCATCTCTAATCTTCCCTTTATAGGCAAGTTTATAGAGAAATGAGTTTTTAATCAAATCAGTAACTACACATGTTTTTTTTTTATGACTATCAATCAGGTTTCCTCATGCCTGAATGACTACCGACCAGTTGAATTGACTTCGGTGGTCATGAAGGTGTTTGAGAGGCTGTTGAAGAAAATCATCTCCCCCTCCATCCCTAGCACCACAGACCCGCTCCAGTTCACCTACTGACCCAACAAGTCCACAGAGGATGCCATCTCCTACGTCCTGCACACCACTCTCAGCCACATGGTCAAGAAACAGGGAAACTATGTGTTTGTAGACTACAGTTCAGCATTCAACACAATAGTGCTCGGTAGAATCTTCACAAAGCTGAGGGATCTAGGACTCAACAGTCATCTTGTGCATGAGTGTAAGACTTTCTCACTGGCAGATCTCAGATGGTGAGGGGGGGAAGGTGTATCTCTGGTCACTTGTTTACATTACTCTGTTCAGTCTGTTTGCATTGCTCTGTTTACATCACTTTGTTTACTGTGCTAACATGACACAATGCACTTTAACATCCCACTTGCACGTTGTACATATGTAAATCTGTCAGATTGCTACAACACTTAGAACTTTTAACTTGTGTTGCTCTGTGATTAAGCTACTTTTTTTAGATTTGTGCTTTTATTTGTGTTAGGGTTAGGGTTAAATTTGTGTTTCAAAATTTCAAATTGTAGTTATTTTACACTTATTTCTACTTTACTTGTGCTTATTTTTTATTTTTGTGTTCTAGAATTTTTCAGATTTGTGTTTAATTTAATATTATACATTATAAAATTGCACTCTTTTTTATAGTCTTTGAACAATCATAAAAGGAGCAGTTCAGGATACATTTTACTGCGTGTTGTATTTTGTATAGATATACATGTGACAAATAAAAATCTTGAACTTAAACTTGACACCACCATCACCAGCACCATTACCACTACCAACACCAACAACACTACTAGCACCACCTCAACCACCACACCCACCACCATCACCACCACCAACACCACCTCAACCACCACTGCCACCACCAACAGCATGGGGCCTAGTGGTTAGGGCATTGCCCCTGCAATCAGAAGGTTGTGGGCTCAAATCCCAATACTACTAGTGTCATCACTGAGGTACCCTTCCCCCCACACTGCTCCCTGGACACCCCTAGTTGGTGGCAGCCCCCTGCTTCACTTGTTGAAGGGGTTAAATGCAGAGGAGGAATTTCATATTGTTCACGCTGTGTGCTGTGCTGTGGTGTTTCAACGTGTGACTATAAGGGGCCACTTTACTTATACCACCAACAACACCAACACCACCCCATCCTAGTTCTGTTTTAGCCACAACATCTGACTTTTAACAGAATAGTGCCACCCCTATACCTGATGAAGGTGTGACAGGAGAGAAGAGCCTGCAGGCTGAGATGGATGTATGATGTTTAGGCCTGCTGGCTTGCATGATTCGAAACACGGTCCCCTAATTAGAGGCTGTCCAGTCCCTGCTGGGTCTTTTTCCACAGCACTTTGTTTTCGACGTCAGTGCTAACGAGTTCTCCCAGCCTCCCTCGCAGAGCGAAATGATTCACAAAGCAGGCAAAAAAAACAGAACGACTCAACATGGTGATGAAATACCCCTGTAAAGCTTACGCAAGTCGGCTGCATACCAGGGACATGGAAACACTCGCTGAAGGACAATGCTTGTTTTGCAGTTAACATATGAGTTTGCAGTAAAGCTGTCTGTGTGAGTTTATAACCACAGCAAAAATAGGCTGCCAGTGAGTTTTAGAACTGATTTTAAGGTGCTGATGATCATCTATCAGGCCTTATGTGGTGAATAACCCTGGGAATTGATAGTTCCGTACAAGTTTTTTTTGCTCAAGACTGGTCCCAACACTTGAATGTACTCAAGAGTGTCTTTGCAAACACTGCAGCTGACGCTAATGACAATTTGTTGGATTCTTTACTGTTTCAGGTAAGGATAAAGTCCCCCAACAGTAGGACCACCTAACCTTAACCCCTGGGAACCACATAGTGACCCCTAGTGAGGGGTGTGATTATCAAACACTACCTAGTAGCTCTAAATATCTGTTTTGCATGGATGCTTCTCACTGACGAATTCAGTCATGTTTTCTGGGACGGGTCTGAAACTGTGGAGAGTTTGGGATTTGTTTAACCTACCTGAACGAGGCACCAGTATGTCAGAAGTGCAGCACTGCTAAAACATGGTCTAATACCAAAGTACATCCTTTTTTGAAGGTTCAGTCTCCAAGTCGACAGTGAAGCTTCAGACCTCAGAGGAAGCTTTGTGTAATGATCATATATTGTGTAGAATCAGAGCTCTCAAACTTTAAAAAATATAATTTTTATGGTGTATAGAACTTTTAAAATAGCATAGATTTTTAAAAATGGAGTCATTTAAAAGTCAATATAACAAAATATATTTTTATTTCTGATCGTAAAAGCAAACAGAAAAAACACATGTAGCAAGAAACTCAATCATGTGTTTGTGAGTGTGTGGGGTGGGGGTGGGGAGGTTCCTCTGGTTCCATTATTCTGTTGGATAAAAGATTATTTATTAATCTGCCTTGATTTTTCCGTGTTTATAGATGGGAGTGAGTCGTACAGTGTCAGAAACCATACAGGCAAGTCTGACACAGGCTACTGAACACCTTCAGGTTTTTACTACATTTATTTGATAAAGTTTTTTATTCTTGTTGATGATTGGAAAGTTTTGAATGAAAATGTCAAATAAAACAAGTTTCCTTTATAGGATGAAAGAATAGGCATGTCTGACATTCTACTAACTAGTTGTGTGGTGATGCAGAGTCAAATTCTAGACTGTTTAACTTTAAATGCACTAGTTAGCAGTTTCATCACTTAATAGCAAGTTAAATATCTAACACTTGATCCGCATTATAATTATATTACACGGATTTTTGTAGGTCAGACAAAAAAAAGACATTTTCTGGCGAATAAAAACTCAAATGGTGAACATACTGTAAAAGAATTTGTTAGCAAAGAATACTAAGTGTGTTTTTAATAAATATACTGCTCAAGAAATTAAAGGAACACTTTTTAATCAGAGTACAGCATCAAATCTGTCATGACAGGAATGACGCGCTACTGAGGAGACCAGGTGTAGCGTGAGGGAAGGGCCCAATCGCAGATATACACGAGAGAGCTGGTAATCACGCACGTTGCTATAAGAACGCTCCAAGGGAGTAAGAGTTCCCACCAAAGGAACTCTCGTTCTCACACGCACACAGAGAGGGTATAGAGAGAGGAGGTTTGAAAGCCCCAGAGTACTCACGATACCGAAGGTTCAGGGTTGGCACTATTTGAGTAGGAACTCAAATGTCTGTGTGCAATCCTACCATTTCTTCCTGTATTTATACCCCCTTCGTGACGTCACTTCCGGTGCCGATTGACGACACGTGACCCGGTGCGCGTGACAAAATCAATTAAACTACTGATATTGATCTGGTCAGTGAAGTAGCAGAGGCAGTTGTTAATCAGTTTCAGCTGCTTTAACACCAGGTTCACTAGAGGGGCGACAACGAGATGACCCCCTAAAACAGGAATGGTTTTACAGGTAGAGGCCACTGGCTATTTTCCCTCCTCATCTTTTCTGACTGTTTTTTTTCACTAGTTTTGCATTTGATGAGGATCAGTGTCACTACTGGTAGCATTAAGCAATACCTGGACCCTACAGAGATTGCACAAGTAGTCCAACTCCTCCAAGATAGCACATCATTAAGTAGCACTGGATAAGGGCTTCAGCCAAATGCCACTTTACATCAATACGTGCCCTTGTCAGAAGGTGTGCTGTGTCTCCCAGCACAGTCTCAAGAGCATGGAGGAGATTCCAGGTGACAGACAGTTACCCAAGGCCCTTAACCCATTAGCAGGACCAGTATCTGCTTCTTTATGCAAGAAGGAACAGGATGAGACGTCATGAGAGTGGCCCAAGGGCCTGACGTCTTCTAGTGGGCCCTGTGGTCACTGCCTGGCACCGTGGAGCTTGACTGGCATTTGCCATAGAACACCAGAATTGGCAGCTCCCCCACTGGCGCCCTGTTCTTTTCAGAGATAAGAGAAAGGGTCTGGAGAAGCCATTCAGCATAACCGGTTTGGTGGTGGGTCAGTGATGGTTTGGGGAGGCATTTTCATGGAGGGACACTCAGACCTTGACAACTGCACAGGTTTGACAACTGCACCCTGACTGCCCTTAGGTATCAGGATGAAACCCACTGTCGGACCCTACACTGGTGCAGTAGGTCCCGGGTTCCTCCTGGTGCACGACGATGCCCGGCCCCATGTGGAGAGTGTATGCAGGCATTTCCTGGAGGCTGAAGTCACACATACCATTGGCTGGCCCCCACACTCACCTAACCTAAATCCAATACAACACCTCCAGGACATTATGTTTCAGTCCTTCTCATGCTGCCTGATTGCACCTCAGACTGTTCATGAGTTCAGTGATGCCCTGGTCCATATCTGGAAGGAAAACCCCCAGGAAAACATCCGTCATCTCATTATCTGTCATCTCGTTGTCAGGCATGCATACGAGCATGTGGGGGCCATACAAACTACTAAGGACCATTTTGAGTTGCTGCAATGAAATTTCGGCAAAATGGACTAGACTTCCACATCATTTTTTTACTTTGATTTTCAAGGTGTCTTTGAATTCAGCCTTTTGTAGGTTGACAATTTTCATTTCCATCAAACAATGTGGCATCCTTTCGTTCCTAACTCAATACCCCATCCAGATCAGTCTCGAAATCCAGCATGATTTTTTCCCCCACTGAGATCTGATGTTTTCAAAGTTTCAAAGCGTTTATTGTCATATGTACAGAAAAAACAAAAGTGACATTTTCTCTGTGCAATGAAATTCT
>JBBJLS010000041.1:2464614-2476894 GCA_037577275.1 Bryconaethiops microstoma
TATTAATCTACAATGTAGCCAATAATAAAAACAAAGGAAATCGTTGAATGAGAAGGTGTCCAGACTTTTGACTGGTAGTGAGTGAGTGTGTGTAAGAGCGTGTGTGTGTGTGTGTGTGAGAGAGAGAGAGATTGTGTGTGTTTGTGCTCGTGTGTGAGAGAGAGGATGAGAGCACGTGCATGCGTGTGTGCGTGCGTGCGTGCGTGCATGTGCGTGTGTGTTCTTGTCCAGGTACATGAAAGTGCCACAACAACTACCAGAACAGAAGCTGATCTTCAGTTTCTGGAATCCCCACCAGCTCTTTTTGGTGCAGTAGCAGCCCTGCAGTGTTGAACACACTCTCACAGGCAGTTCAGGCTGGTAGTGGAGAGTTAATCCTCAATGTCAGAATCCACACTGTTGGGAAAGACTTCAGTAGCTCCACTGTATCACCTGGGCTCCCCCAGTAAGTCTCCGGTGTCGGGTGTGGTCTTCAGGACTGGTCTCTGTCTGACTGCGGAAAAAGTCGTCCTCCTCTGAAAAACGGGAGCTCTCACCTTGATCCTCCACAGCTTCTTCTTTCAGGAGACTTCTGAAACAGTTGAGACCGATAGAATGTAAAACCAAATGCGGACTTTCCCATAAACACCACTTTTGTAAGACTTTTGTAAGATTTGCAAAGTGGACCATGGACCTGGATTACAGTATTGCTGTACTAAGCCCAGGACTCCAGATGGTGACTAAAATGGTCGCCAATGCGACAAGATTTTTTATTTTGAGACTAGTTTTTTCATTTCAGTCGCCAATGGCGATTGTCTCTCAAACCAAGAGAAATTAAGTACAAGAAAGGTGACATTTCATAATGTGTAGATACGCTCAACCCGAGTCTACCATTCCCACTACACTATCACGTGAGCAGTTATAGATAGATAGATGCTTTATTGACATTGTGTCAGTACAGCGAGACGTCGTTTGGGGCTGCAGATGCACACAGTAAGAGTAAGAGTTAGAAAAATAAAAATGAAATATAAAAACATAAAAAATATTTTTAAAAAATGTCAGAAGTGGGTTTGGGACAGAATTAAATACAACTAAAGTATACATTATGTACATGCTTATATACAGCGGAGATCAAGGTTGCAGCAGGGTGCTATAATATATACAAGCGGAATATTGCACTTGTCTATGAGTATCAAGTATAGGTATAAACCATTTAAGTGATTAAGTCTCCTGTGGGGATTATGAAGGGGTAAGTCTCCTATAGCACCTTCATTTTGAAAAAGGCTATTTGATCATTTAATTCCTCAGTAATTCTCAGTCTGAGTGAATAGGAATGAGATGAACTATGTATTTCTACAAGAAAATGCGAAGTGTGATTGCATGCTTGCTATAAAATCATTTGGAGACACCAAACATTGGTTTTATGGGCAAAAATGGTCTTCTCACCCTGGTGATTCAAACTGTGATCTTCAGAGAGTGGCACTTTAACCTTTATTCATATAACTGACCTCCGTCTTAGTGTCTTGAAGTCTGTTAGAGTGTGCTGTGTTTTGCTCCACAAGATTGAAGTTTCTCTGCGTTTTGTCCCTTTCCGGACGCCTTAGCTGTGACGCCACAGAAACTCTCTCCGACACACATTTTTAAGGCAACTTGACCATCTGCTCTCTTTCCCCATACATTACAGAGGCGACTCAACCACAAAATGATCAGTACGTTTTGGCTGTAGGAGTAGAAGTGGCACCAAATCCCAGCTATTGAAAGAATAAGAAAAATGTATTAAGAACAGTAATGTGGTTACTGATGCAGTCACACTAATTATCGATATGGTAACGTTAACACCGGTCTCTTTCCCTCAGGTGGAGTTTCCAGAGGCGCGTATCTATGAGGAGACGCTGAACATCCTGCTGTACGAGTCTCAGGACGGCCGCGGGCCAGACAACGCGCTGCTGGAGGCCACAGGTGGCGCTGCAGGTCGCTCGCATCACCTGGACGAGGACGAGGAGCGCGAGCGCATCGAGAGGGTCCGCAGGATCCACATCAAAAGACCTGACGACCGCACGCACCACCACCAGTGACCTCCATGACCTCCCTGACCCTGTGCCTTAAAGACCACCAGCGCTTCAGTTATTCCTCCCGTCTGTCTTTCAGTGACCACACCTGAAGCGCTGGACAGTGAGAGAAGGACACGCATACAGAAATATTCCAGGTTTATCCCTTTCACACTGGAGAAGAGTGGCTGTAATTCTAAATACATTCACTCTTCTGTAGACTTATCTGGCCACTAGCTGAGCCTCCTGATGTGAGACATGATTTCTCTGTAGGAACCCTGCCTGTTCAAATGTTATTACAAAGACAGCGACAATCTCTTATTTCAGGAGTGGCCAGGTTCTGTAGTGTCTGGGATTATCTCTCTTTTTGGATAATCCAGAGAAATCAGCCTAAAAAGAAAATTAAAATATGGACAAATGATTTAGTGCAGTTTGCTGCATCCTCTTGTGTTTATCCAGTGATTTGAATGTAGCTAATTCCCAGATAGAAGGTCCCCATAGCAGCTGTGCAGCTGAGGAGTAATATTACAGCGCCTCAGTCAAGGTTTCCCTTGTTAGTCTTTTGGCCTCGTTTCCTTGCTTCTGAACAAAAGGGTATGAAGTGTGATCCTGGAGGGTCACAAGGTCTTCGTTTCTGTACCAAAAACTGGGGACATGGGTTCCTGACTGGGACTGGACAGTGGGACAGTGTTATCTTTTGGCAGGTTTGGGCTTATTGTGCTCTGACAGGATCTTAAAGGTTCCTCTAGTCTGTGAGTGTGAGGAAGTGATGTACGTGTGTGTGCCTTAGAATGTGTCTGTCGGTGTTGTTTTAACGCTCAGACCGAGACTCTCGCGTAGGAGAGTCACCTTTTGTCACCTTTGTTTGGAGTGTCATTATTAGGGCCTCTTTCTGTGTGTTTTTACTGTTAGATGATTTATGTTCTGAGAACTGGGACGAGAGAAACATGGTTAGGTTTTGTGTTTGAGTGGTGTTCCTGTTTTATTCACCAGAGGGCAGCGTTGTTCTTGTTTTTCAGAGGACACTTGACATCAATAACGATAAACATCAGAGGCTTTCAGTCTTCAGACTGCAGTTTACGAGTGTCCTGTATTTTCACCACATGATGTTTAATTGATCGCGGGCAGGCCGCGTGGCGCTGGGCCTGGTGAGCGATTAGGGGGCTGAAACTGAGACACAGGCAGAGCGAGGGGTTGTATGTGGCCGATTCAGTAACGGAACCGAGAGGATTAGAAAGTAACCAGATACTTCAAGCTTTACTGAGTATTGTCATTTCCTCTGTGTGTGTGTGTGGGGGGGGGTTGTTCTTGCTATATTTGGAGTTGGAGGGCAGAGCTGTTATCAGTTTGTGCATTTCATGTCATGTAAAAGCATAAAACTGGTCTTGGATCAGCACTCTGGGCCCACATTCTGAATGGACAGAGTAGAAGTACTGATTCAGGATCAGCTCACGCTATATATACAAACAACTCTAGTCCTTATGGTTAGATTAGTGAAGGCTAATTCAAGACCAGCACTTTTACTTTGACCAGTTCAGTGAATGCGCTTTCAGATCTCTTTTTCTGTCACATCGTGCATAATATCACATTGTCATCACTAGTTTTTATTAAAAACATATTTACAAGGTAATAATACAGTCTGTATACTGTAGACATTTGTACAGATGGGCACATGATTTAAAGTTTTACATAAAAATATATTTATATACACCTTATCGTAAATAAAGATTTCTACCAGTTTCGTAGACCAAACTTCAGCGTTTATTGTCCTCTTTGTTTTTGTGTACATTTAAATATAAAACTTTATCGTACATATGGCTTTATGTCACAGGTTCTTAACATGAAACTAAAAACAAAAAAAAGTTTAGATATTAGAAAATTATTAACCGTTTAAATTTCATTCTGTGATATCTGAAGTCCTCAAGTCTCAGCTTTCAAAAAATGAATTGAAAGAAGAGTTTACACACCTGGGGGGAAATGGCTGGGTAAGCAAGTTACAATACAGTCCATTCAAGGCAGTGCTGGAAATACGGGACTTGCTAAAGTAGTTAATGTAGCGAACAAATGAACCCAAATAGGTACATGCAGTTGTTCATATACATCAGTACAACTGTGCATCGGAAACAGATGCGAGTCTGAGATGCTTAAAGTTTGCATGAAGCTATTTGGTGGAGTTTTAGTTTCCTTTCATTATTGGCTACATTCACCTCATAGCTGCAAAGAAACCTTTCGGACATGCAGTGTTTCAGCTCATGGAGTGTAAATTTATTTTATTTTTTCTGCTAAATGAACCCTTTAAGCTCGAGATGTTCGGTTCTACAGGTGCGGGCCTTCCATGCACTGTAAGATGATACTCTGGAAGGTGTGGAGGTAAAGAGCTCAGAGAGATAAATACTAAAATCTTCCTCAGTATTGGGCTCATCGAGTCCTTATCCGAGGCGTGACCTGTGAAACATGATGGTTGACTGTAAGGCCAGTGGATGGTAAGTTTCAGACCAAAGTCACTTCATATTAGTTCTCTGTTTAAATGTTAATTTTCTGCAGTCACTGATTGTGATTCACTGATTGGTGCATCAGCAGGTATAGAAAGATCAACAAAACTTTTTAAAATACAGAAAAATGAGTCGTTAATCTTTTAATACACTCAACATACACACTCTGTCCTCTACATACAGCTGAGAGGATTCCACTTCTCGCTTCTAAAAGAACTGCATAATAAAGTTGAGGAATTGGAGCAAGTCTACAGAATAAAGTCTACAGACTTGATCCAATTCCTCAACTTTATCGTGCAGTTTGTTTCAAATCCTCTCAGCTGTGTGTAATAGTCTCGTCCAGCCTGTAAGGATGTAGCGTCACTCACCACCGTTAGATGGCCGTTTTTGCCCTTGTACACCAGCGGTTCCTGCCCGGTGCTGAAGTCCACAAAGCTCTCCTTGCCTCCCTGCATCTCAAACTTTATGCTTCAAGAAGAATCAAACGTGAATGTTAAAATGATTGTTTAAGCCAAAACTGGTAAAACAGCGTCTCGGGTAAAGAAGGATCTTCTAGAGGTTTTCAGCTCTTCAGATGTCTGATTCCTGTCAGTTCTGCAGTACTAAGCATTTCCCGCCACTCTAAAATACAGTCATATCGAAATTATTTCGTCATACATTTAGAAAAACCAATAGAACTCCCCTTTAAATCATGTTTTCTTCTACCGCTATTCTCTTTTTTTGAGGTTAATGAAGGCAGTGCCACAAAACACTAAGCACAGTACCTGCAGTCAGAAAGCAATAATAAAAGCATATTCTGTGCAGATCCGATGTTCTAGCAAATGATATTTCGATGTTCTGCAGATCAGCATGACGGCCACGTTACTAAAGTGTGCCAGCGACTCTGTCAGGTGCTGAAGTCGGACTCACTTTCCCTGAAGCGCTCTGATGGCGTCCTGCTTGTTTGCGAGCGTGCTCAGTTTGGTCAGAACTTCATAGAGATGATCGCACTGGAGCACGAGATCTCCCTGAGAAAAGAGGACCTGTTAGGGGCCTTTCACACACTGACATCGGTTTCATCACTGAATTCATAGTTATTCACGTTTATTTTTGATTTATTCGAGGATCATTCAGAATCTGAAATCCCAGAGGACATTGCTTAGTGCTAGCAACTGTTGCATTTGCAGGCGAAAAAAAAAACGTTTGAGTTAAAAAACTAATTCTGCTCACAGCAGTGCCTTGAACCGGCATCTCTTCTGACTCTATTCTCTCAGGGTTCCATGTTTTACCACTGAAACACGGAGGGGGACATTAACTTGCTGTCTGGTTTTTAAACGGTCGATGTTCGGCCCCGATCAACCGATCAACAACTGTGAATTCACACACTTTAACGGTTTTAGTGTTGGAACCAACATTTCAAAAACTGTAGGAGCTGAAGAGGCCGAATTCAGCTGTAAAAAGAAGAATAAAAATCTAAAAACTCAAGGAGAACAACAGTGTGATTGCTTTCGCAGTCAAACTAAGAAAACATGAAAGTTTATAAACTCTAGATGAGGACGAGACACAGAGCAGTTGAAACATGCGCCTGCAGGCTCAAGAAATGAGTACCTAGTTTAATTGTGGTCTCAGGTTTTGTCGGTACCTTTTGTTTGGGGTCATCATTAGCGACGTGCAGGATCATCATGGTGTCGCCCAGGTTACTCACAGACACACCTGGACACATCACACATTAAACAGCTCCAGCCTGTCGGGACTCAAACACAATCTGAGGACACTAAAGCAAGGCAGCAGTAACGGGGACCTGATATCCGGACCTTTCCGAGCTCTTCAGCTTGGATCAAGTAAGGTTTGGTGATTTTCCTTTTTCAAACATGCACTAAACCTGGAACTGAACTGATGAACCTGGTGTTTCTGACCTGTGCTGGATCACAGACTTTCTCATCCCAGGAGGAGTTTTGTGTGAAATGTCCTGGTAGAAATTTGGACCTGAAATACTTAATGGTGCCTTCACGTCCTATTAGAGTTATGGTAAATACCAGAAAGCGACTTGAAAACTGCACATGAACACCCACTCGCGTCGTCACTTCCACTGGGGAATTGGGAGAAATTTTTGATACACGAGTTGCCGAGACGAGATCAACTTTGACCTTTCAACATGGCGGAGAGCGAAGAAGAAATCGTGAACATTTATAAGTGTTGCACCCTTATAAATGAGCTAATGTCATTTTTATTCATACCGTTATTGTTTGGTTTGACCTATTCTATGCTAGCAGCAGTGTCAGTCGAGGAAAGCCTCCTAGTGCTTTGTGTGAATGTATTTGGTCTGTGGTGTAGATCAGGTGACCCAGCCCGTAACCCAAACTCTTTATAAGTAAGAGCGCAAGACAAACTGGGTCCACCATGTTTTTGAACACAACGCACTCGTAATTTCCAAATTCCAACTGGAAAGGGTCTTTCCCAGAGCACGTGAAGGCAGCATCAGTCTGTGGTGGAAAACGGCACAGTGTCCCACCTTTGAGTGACGCATAGGCCACTCTTTGTTTGATCTTGGCCTCTTCGACGAGGTAGACCGCAGACTGGGTCAGGACTAGCTGCCTCGGTCTCGGCTTAAACCCGTTCCGGTCATACTTCACCACAGGAACGCTGTACTACAAACACGCAGGAGAGAGAGATCGACTACACACAAGACAAAGCCACAGTTTATCTTCATTCTGTTTGATTTAAACGTCTGTCCACACACGCCATGATAACACCTCGCGTTATCATGACCTGGAATCGTCTTAATGATGTACCTTAATGCGCTCGTTGTGTATTGTCTGCAGGACACGCATGTTGATCTCCTGCTCACCTGTTCAACACACAGGAGAACTCAACAGAGACAGGACCACAAAACACAGCACTGTAAAACTCATGACCTTAATACTTATTGGTCTGGAAATAGACTAAAAAGGGCAGAAATAATGACAATTCCAAAACGATGCATTTCCACAAGAAAATGTGAAGTGTGAATACATGGGTGCTAGGAAACCAGTGTTTAGAGACACAAATATTGGTTTTATGGCATTAAAAAGTTTTTTAAATTTGCATTAAAATAAATTCTGCTCACAGCAGAGTATCAAACTGACTCACGTCATTCAGAGCTGTGTTTTACCGCTGAACCAAGGGGGGTTAACTCATTCTCTCTTACCAAGATAGTTATGGTTGAGGACGGCTGAAAAGGGGTGGAGCAACCCTCCAGTGTTTGGAGCCACATTCACGGGCTGATCATTTTTAATTAAACTGCAAAAAACAGTGGCACAGGCCACAGACGTGACATCACGATGCTTGCTTCAAGACTCTCTCTTCTATGTACACTGTCAAGGTGACTCACCCCAAAGCTCTCTCTCACCATACGTTATGTAGGTGACTCGACCATAAAAATGCAAATTTTAAACGATCAGTACTCGACTCCTGATCAACTGATCTAAAATCTAAATACATGCACAGTACACCGGATATTAAAAAATATTTTAAAATGACTTTTTTTTTTACTATAAAAAGAATAATAATAATGAGCAGCGGACCCAATCACACTAATAGCCGTTTGCTTTTAGAAGAGTGGGCCTGCAACACTAATTTAAACCTGAAAATAAAGACAGTGATGCTGCTGAGGATGAAGTTGGGGTTTACTGTACTGACTGATTCTGGTGTCCAGGAAAGGCACAGCGATACTTGAAGGATAACTGTCCTTCTTCCCTTTAAAGATGGCACTGGTGACGACCTTCAGCTGCATCTGCCAAAGTAGAGATCATCTGAACATTAATATCAAACACGTCCGTTTAACAGACACCTAATCAGGAGGCATTTAGCATTGAGAAGAATGGTTTAGGATTTAGCAATATATTACATCTCTCACTCTAGTCTGAGATTTAAATGGATTTCTGTGGTCACTACAAATACACTTCATTAGTAAATTACAGCTGATAGAATAACTTTAGACTACATTCATTCATTCATTCATTCATTCATTTTCTGTAACCACTTAATCCTTCCTAGGGTCTTTAATCTAGATTTGAACTGGAAATGGTTCCTGAAAGCCAGTTTGAAAAGTTTAAACTAAATGTTCTCCTGCATTACCTTCTGTAGGGATTCCCCTCAAAGCCTTGACCAGAGGAACTGGGGTTAATCTGAACCCAAACACCTGTAAAAAGCTTCCTGTCTTAAAATGACTGATGTGCTGAGCAGTAAAGGAGCCCTTTAGAAACCAAGGGCACCATGGATTTATTTAAAAGGCCTTCCTTGTTTTTCTTTAGTTAGAGGTAAGTTATAAAGCAGACATTTATAGTCTAAGCTAAGAAAGCACTGATCGTTCCAAGAAGAACATCTGGAGTGAAAGTGGATGAGGGCTTGAGGGTACCTGAGCTTTCTTCTGGGACGTGATGCCTCGCACGTACTTCCTCACCAACCAGCGCGTGTGGAGCTGCCTCAGAATCTCGGACGTCTGAGGGACAAGAACACTGTTCTCAGTCCTGAGCTCTGGACTCAGTTTCATGTTTTCCTTAAGTCTACTCTTGGAAATACCTGACAAGACTTTCAGGACTGGGAAAGCAGTTCAGGGATGAAGGATTTTGTTCTTATCCTTTTGAATTTTGAAACATATTCAGAGATGTTGATCATTGTTACGGAACACAAAAGCCTTTCAGGTTTGAACTAGTCAAAAAAAAACCCTCAGAGACTTGATTTGTGACTGGAGTGTGAATATTTCGGTACCTCTGTCATCACGGGTGGAGGCGTAAGCCACGTGCTCTTGTCTAGAACGGTCTTGGGCAGGTTGTTTCTCAGCCTGTTCAGGTAGCTCTGCCTGACGAACGCCAAGTACTCGGAGTTATCTGTAGTTTTCGCCTGACCACGCGTCATGTATCCTTTAATAAACCTGCGAAAAATCAAACACACAAACAGACTTCTGTTGCAGCAGATATGCCACACTCTGCTCCTGGAGCTGGTGGCCTGGAGGTTAGGGAGTTACCCCTGTGTTTGGAAGGTCGTGGGTTTGAATCCCAGGACTGCCAGTGGCACGACTGAGGCACCTTTGAGAAAAGTACTGTCCCCACACACTGGTGCTCTGGTGCTGGCAGCCCATTGGGGGAAATGGGTCAAATACAGAGGACAAACTTCATGCATGACAAAATAACGGCCACTTTAGATCACAGTCATAGCGTTAAGAAGTGTAATACAGTGCAAAACTACTGGAAGCAACACTCTATTCATAGATAATAGAGTGTAGCATGTTTACTAGAACAGATCAACAGAGCAACAGTGTCCAGTTGTGTCCAGGTATGTAAACACTCAGCCCACGATTCAGTTCAAAACAAAGTCAACAAAAAATCCGTGAAGAAAAGTGACTCAATGACTGTATTGAGTTGTAGTGTAATCTACTGGGTGGTCTCACAATTTTTTGATGCATCATTTCACCCCTGCTGACTACTGACAAGTTTTCCTCCTGAGATCCACCTGATTCCACTTCCAACTGCTTCTGAAGCTTCAGTGCTGTAACCCTGTTTACTGCCAGTACAGGCCCCGCAATGTCCTGTCACTGTTATAATTCTACACTCACTCACTGTGCTGTTAACTGTCTCGTGCAATAAGAAAATTATTCCAGTGCAACATGTGCTCATGAGCAATATAATATGTATATAAGGTGCACTATTTTTACATCCCACTCACATTACTGTTACGGTGCTATACCGTCTATTTGTTGTAGTGTTCTGTCGTCCCTGGAACTCTGTTTAATGCTGCTAACTGCAACCTGATCAGTATCAGACCTACAGTCCAATACTCATCACTCCCAAAGGTTCTATTTATTGTCTGTCTGTTGTCCTCTGTTTATTGTAACCTGCACTCTGGTGAATGTTGTATGTTGCTGTGTGTTGCTCTGTGGTCCGTGGAGAAACATTGTCTCATCTCATTCTGTACGTGTTCAAGTAACCTTGAACACTGAATCGACTCCGGTGTGTTTCAGAGAACTAAAAAATCCGGTCAGTGTGACACGAAGTGTGTGAAGGCTCTTCCCATACAATATATCAGTAGAACGCTCTGGAACTTTGATCTGGTTGAAGTAAATGACAGTACAGAGCAATGGTTATGGTTGGTGATGGTTGTTGGTCAATGGACTTAACTAAAAATTATTTATAAAACTGAAAAATACCGCTTTCTTCCATGCTTTAGCCTATAATGCTAAGGGGGATTTGGTCTCTGTGTTTCTCTGAGCGTCCCCTTCCTAAGGTCCACTTACTTCTTGATGACTTTGACGGCCCAGGCTCGCTTCTCTCTCTCTTTCCGAGCCTGAACTCCTCTCCAGCACGTCTCGATTTTTGTTGCTGACAGGAGGTAAAGTCCGCTCTTATTACAAATCTAATAAAAATTACAATGCATTTCTTTGTATTTATCCAAATAATGTTGTGACTCACCGGCCTCCTTCTGTTTTTTAAAGTCTTCTTTTGCCCGATAACCCTTGTACTTGGCTTGTAATTTCGTAGCTGCATCACAGACGCATCAAAACATTAATAACCTTTAGTCCAGCCTTTAGACCTCAAGTTCACACCTTTAAGTGCAAATTGAACACTAAAGAACACTGTCAGTGACTGCATTTCTAATATTTATCATATAAAACAGAACGGCCAGTCAATCACACGATTAGTCGAGTGATTACTTTACTGACCCAGCTCGTGTTTACAAATCTCGAAGGCGTCTTCGGTGGCGAACAGTGTCCTGGCATAACGGATAAATATTTTAGTCCTGCAAACAGTAGAGAGAGGAATAAAGTCACAGAAAGTTGGCACTTGTCTGTGAACCTGACGACCACAAAGTTGCAGGTTCAACCCCCCCCCACTTTCTACCATTGTGTCCTTCAGCAAGACACTTAACCCTCAGTGTCTCCAGGAGGACTGTCCCTGTAACTAATGACTGTAAGATTGTCCCTGTAACTAATGAATGTAAGACTGTCTCTGTAACTAATGACTGAGTCTGTCCCTGTAACTAATGACTGTAAGACTGTCTCTGTAACTAATGAGGTTAAGACTGTCTCTGTAACTAATGAGTGTAAGACTGTCTCTGTAACTAATGACTGTAAGATTGTCCCTGTAACTAATGATCGTAAGTCACTCTGGATAAGGGTGTCTGCCTAATGTTCCACAAAAACCAAAGAGGAGGGGAACCTTCACCTGATTTGCAGACGGGATTTACAGTGGAGTTAAGAAACTGTAGCTGCTCCTGTTGCAGCCGAAGTCTCAGTGTTACATCTCATTCCCCAACCTGCAATAACACGGTTACAGTGGGGAGGGAGAAGGGCTTCCCCTTTCCAACTCTACCGCTCACCCCCATTCCTAATAGCAGCACCACGAACAAAAATACACACAAGATCAAACTCACACCTCTTGTCATTCCTAGGCGGGACAGGACATGATCATCAGGGGGGCCAATACTTTTTAGCGGCCAGAGTGGATTTATAGTAAACACACATTACCTTTATCACTGGTGTTTAGTACACAAACGACACGCCACTGATTCATCTGTTCCTAATGTAGAACTTTTCCACGGATTCCCAGCATCCGCCTATGTGCTATTCCACGTATTCTCATTTTTATTTGTATAGCACTGTGCAAAAGTCTTGACCCCTCTCAGTTCTTCACTTCTGCTTCCAGATATCGAGACTGTTACTGTGGTCTTAAGGAACAGTTCTCCAGGCTTCCTGAAGGACTTCCAAAGTCTCTCATTTCCAGTCCAGTCCCTGAACCGGACCAGTTT
>JBBJLS010000041.1:2506709-2519790 GCA_037577275.1 Bryconaethiops microstoma
AGACAGATAGAGAGAGATAGAGAGAGAGACAGAGAGAGAGAGAGATACAGAGAGAGGGAGAGACAGATAGAGAGAGAGAGAGAGAGAGCTCCTCCTCTGATTGCGCACGCGCAGGTCTGCACAGAGGGCAATTTACAAAACGGTTTTCTGGGCTCGAGCGCCTCGAGACCAGGCGGACAGAACCGGACTGTAACGGACAGTAACGGCCAGAACCAGAGAGAGAACCGAACAGAACCGGAGAGTAATGGACAGAACCGAGCAGTAACGGTCAGAACCGGGGAGAAACTGAACAGTGACGAACAGAATCGGACTGTGATGGACAGAAGTGGACTGTAAGTGCCAGAACCGGGGAATAACGGACAGAACCGTGGAGAAACGGACAGAAAAAGAGAGAACCGAACAGTGCTGGAGAGTAATGGACAAAACCGAGCATTAACGGACAGAACCGTACTGTATCGGACAGAATCGAAGAGAAACGGACACAACCGGAGAGAACAGAACAGAACCGGACGGAACCGCCGGTGCCTGCAGGTGAGGGAGAATCCAGGTATTTTCACTGACAAATGAACAGTTCTGCCGGTTTGACCCGGGTCAGGTCTGGGTTCAGGTTCGGGTTCGGGTTAGTTTAGCTCTCTGTGCTGAAACAGGTGCTTCACCCGCAACAACCCTGTACTGAACACATCTGATATTACACTTCTGGGGTTCTCTTCAGGGGTTAAAAATAATTTTAATAAACCGATAAAAGATCATTTAACCTCTTCTGTACCTGGATCACTGTCTCTATACTTACATCTTTAACACAACAGACCATAAACGGAATAGAATAAACTAAATAAACCATAAGCAGGAGGGTTTATATCCAGAGTTTAATAACTCTGCTCCATCTCTCCAGATCATTACTTGGTGTTTTTCCCTCATCATTTTGATCACGAAAGGGTTCAAACCATCCTGCACTTCAAAACTTTATCCAGCTTCAGATTAGCACAGGTTCACCTGTAAAGAGTCGCTTTCTGAAGTGAAAGAGCTGTTTAAGATGAATAATGTCTTTAATAAATTAATATATAAACTTTCTACCAGTTCACACCAGGCTGAAGACTGACTGATGACGCAGAGCAAGAAAAAACACAAGTGTGTACATTTATAATGAGGAGGAATTCTGAATGAATGACTGGTGTGTGTGTGTGTGTGTGTGTGTGTGTGTGTGTGTGTGTGTGTGTGTGTTGCAGGAGATGATAGAAGGGGCTTTTCCACTCAGGATGGCCGGACTGATGGACGCCTCAGCTCAGGACTACAGGTAGAGTTTATACGTTTTTATACACAGTCTGATTCCACTGAACACTGTGTGTGTCTGTTCTTGCTTGCTGTATTAATTAATTTATTTATAATTTTTATTTATGACTTTTTTAAGGTCTGTATTCTGTATTCTATGGTGCAGGAATTGGGGATTTTATATTTGTGCACATCAGAAGGAGCGCAAATCAATCATCAGATGCTTTCTTGCTTTGTTTATTAGGGGTTCTATACATGTTTTGCCATGTAAAGTGACATTTTGAGGGATGTTAAGGATAATCTGATCAGGATGAAAATACTTTATCCCATTTTTTCCCGTCAAACTTTTATTGCATGCTTTGTAAACACTGAATTTTTGGGTTTTTCCAAATACTATATCAGGATAAACCGAACAGCAGGTGAAGGGACTTTTGGAAAGTGTGTAGTTGTACAGTCTGAGCCGCCCGGAGCCCGGTGTGTGTTTGAGAGGCGTTTTTTGTGCAGACTCTGGTGAGTGGGAGAATGCGTGGTGTTTGGCTCTGAATGGAGCTGTCAGAAAGTATCAGCTCTGTTTACGCGCCTGCTGGGGGCGCGAGTCTCGGCCAGGACGGGACCAGGGGGTAGGGGGTGGGGGGTGGAGGGTGGGTACTGTGAATCTGCTTCCACCCCCCCTATACACACCAATACACACACACATACACACACACACCCTTTTCCCTCGGATACTCAACGGTTTGCATCAGTGAACAACTTGTTTTTTTCCTCCTTTCTTTCTCCTTCCATATAACTTCACTCTAATGACCATGAAACAGTCTTACCATACACAGCTGGGCCGACAATGAGACGTCAGAAATGCAAAGAAGTTCCAGGATGTGGCCCCTCCTGCCCTTGATTCTCCCAGATTCATGTTATTGTTATGAATTATTTAAGAATCACAAAAGACATTCCTGACCTTCCAGGCCTCTGCAATTAGTAAAACACAATGAGGAGGTTTAGAACCTGCAGCCTTTTGTGTTCGTGCATCAGACACAGGGCGGTTTCAAAAGAAGGGGAACTCAATGTAGGAGAATCGCTGGCGGGTTGTGGGATGAAAAAGAAAATGAAGATTTCGGAACAGATTGAGTGTTTGGATCGTTGGGGTTATAGTTTCTGAAGTTGTTCCCTGAACTCCCGTCACAGCAACAAGTGTGTCTGTGGTAGAACATCAGACTGGCTGGTGATGAGCCAAAATCAGCCCCCGAACATCTGCTGGGTCCAGAAGTGGTCTGGTTTCGTGCCAAGTGTTTAGGACGTTAAAGACCAAAACGCTTCAGTCAATTCTTCTCTGAATACAACTGGTTTGGATTTATAGTGGACATCATAGCAGAATAAAACCTAGACATTTAAACTATGACAGTTTTAAAACACAGTTTTGTGTTTATCTATCTATCTGTCTCTCTACTTCTATATATACAGACAGACAGACAGACAGATAGATAGATAGATATATAGACAGACAGACAGACAAATATATAGACAGATAGATAGAGAGATAGATAGATATATAGATAGATAGACAGACAGATAGACAGACAGATATATAGACTGACAGACAAATATATAGATAGATAGATATAGACAGACAGACAGACAAATAGATAGATAGATAGATAGATAGACAGATAGATAGATAGATCAATATATAGATAGACAGACAGACAGACAGATAGATAAATCGATAGATCTTGTTTTTTTCCTGCTACTGTTTTCCAGAAACCGGTAAGTAAAGTTGGTGTTACTGGTGTGTGACAGTTATGAATCTGATACTGTCCCGCGGTCCCCAGGTGTCCCAGGACAGGGTTCTTCTGAGAGAAACCTCACAGCTGTCGCACCGTGTGCACGCGTGACTGCAAGGTGTCTTCAGGCAGGAACTTCCACTTCAAAGCTCTGAGGGATAAAGGTGGCGCTGTGTCCAAGAGGCGTTACGTTTCACTCCATCGGGCGCCGGCGAGTGTGAAAGATACTTTATTATTCATGGGCTCCTTACAGGTCTGGGCTCCTAGAGAAGGGTTCTCCGAGGGTTCTGTCATACAGGCAGTGGTTGTGTGTAGAACTTAACAGAGCAATCTGAATACTTATGATGGTCAGTTATTTTTCTCTGCATAAATGATCACTTTCAATATTTTTAAATTTAACAACAGTACACACTGCCTAAAAATACCGTTTAAGAAACTACCAAAAGGTTTGAATTCAGAGAACCATATTTTGGTGCTATATAGAACTCTTTTTGCTGAAAGTCTCTCTTCTCCACTGATGTAATTTATTCAGGTGATGGGCTGAGAAGGTTCCTTCTACTACACCCCCCACCAAACCCCCTCCAAAAAGCCCCCTCAGGCAGTGTCTACTGCCCCTGTGAAAGGGGAGGGGGCAGAAGGCAGGGCCCGGGTGGGGAAGGACAGGGAAACAGATGGCATCCTATTTGTTTGAGTAGTGTGAGGCCTGTCATTCCAGCAGATTAATGCAAGGGGTTGGTTTAAAAAAAAAAACCGGTAGAGACAATCAAGGCCGGGTCTGGAGGAGGGGCGGGGAAGACAATGGCGCCACGTGCCGGGGTGCAGATTTGTCGTTTGGGACACAATAGGTGATCATTTTTCAATAGGGCCGGACCAACTGTTGCAGACAACGTGTGCCCCATCACCATGTTTCAAATGATCCCACGCGTTGTTTACATATGATTCAGCCAATGGCTGAGAGGCAGGACGTGGTCACCTGACTGCAGTTGGGAGATGTTGTCAAGGGGGGCTGGGGGGGGGGGGGGGTACCACGGTGTTCCCCCGACCCACAAAATAACCGAAAAAGTGAGGGTTGTCATAGCGACCCCAATTATTGGCCTCAATAGTGAGCGCAGGGACGTCTGGAGAGGATTCAAGAGGCTCTCCTCTCTTTATTCCCCCTCTCCCACCTCTCCTCTCTGACAGGCAGTACTTCCCTCATGTGAACCTGATTTTTATTTCAGTTTTTTAACCCAAGTGCTAGAAAGTGCTGTGTTTAACTCCACGATGTGGTTGTTTTTCCAGTATAGTTTAACATTCCTAAAGAATTCAGGCACTCAGTTTTGAGACGGTGATTAGTTTTAGGTGAATGTGTCAGGAACTACAATCAGGAACGTCATTTTTGCTTGGATAAAAGAAATTTGCAGTTAATAGAGGAGCTGATTTCCATCTGGTAACGGGCCGTCTCCCCCCAGCAGCTGTTTTAATCCCAGCTGATTTGAAAGTGTCAGTTGGTGTAAGTGCTATGTGTTGTGTCTCTGCAGGCTGTTGACCACGGACCCCTCCCAGCTGAATAAAGATGAGCTCCCTGGAGACCTCCAGTCTCTGTCCTGGCTGACTTCAGTGGACGTTCCCCGGCTGCAGCAGCTCGGGCCGGGACGACCCGACTTCAGCGTCTCCGCTCAGAGCGGCCTGCTGGAGCAGCAGACAGGTCAGAGGACACGCTCTCTTCACAAACACAGAGAGAGGAATCACTCACACTGACCTGCCAGAGTTAAAGCTGTTCAGTGTCTGTGTATATACTTATACACACTTTTTTGTATAGTGTACAGTTCTTTTATATTGCATAGTTATATTATGTAGTTTTCATTTCTTCAGATGACACTGCATCTATTTTCCTCTCTTGTTCTGTGTTGTAACAATGAAAATTTCCCACCTGTGGAACTAATCAAGGGTCTTCTTATCTAAGTGACATTTCCTTTCACATTTTAATATGTATTAATTAATCAAAATTCTAATTGTTTAAATCCTTTATACTGAAGTTGTAACATATGAAGACATGTTTGCAGAAAAAATTATGCATGACGTAACAGCATGACTTTTTAACACCTACAGCCCAGATGAATAATATGAGCGTAGCAGGAGGAGCAGCTTCCATGATCCACCTGCAGAGCAACATGCAGCACAGCCCCCTGGGGATGAGTAGCGTGAGTTTCTCCCCAACCTGATCAACTCTGAACCAGCGTTTTACAGTTTAACCTCTATCATATAATAACTCTAAATATAATGATTATAATTATTTTTACACTTTCTCCCTAAGTGAAAGACACTCACTAACACCTGCACCCGTTTCTACTATAAATGTTTCCAGTCCGTGGGTTTAGTGTTCTTTTACATAAAGAGACGGTCATCACTTTCCATAGTAACGGACTGTCAATAACCGACTGGAAGTCAAGTATGAAAGTATCCAGCTCTCTGTTCTCAGATGCCGCAGTTTTCTCCCGGGTTCCCGTGTCCTGCCTCTGTTTACCAGGCCTCCTCTCAGCAAGTGATGACCTTCTCCCAGGCAAGCCAGCAGGTACTTCAGATCATTAAAGAATTGTTTGTTTTTACCCACCCCATGTGGTCCAGAGCTCTAGAGGGCCACAGCTCTCCTTAGTCTTTGGAAGCATCTGAATATTAAAAACAACGACCCTTATTTGTCAAGCATCCTTGTGTAACAGCACAGCCCATGAAATCCTATTAAAATCCTATCCTAGCTCCATATTTTTATTCTGAGTAATCTGATAAATGTAGGCCAATACTACAAACCATTATGCCTGAAGAGGAGGTGGAAAATGAGCTCTGTATGGTCGCCGTCCCTTCACTCACCAGCTAATTATATATATTTTTCATCCACTGTATATTGCACTCAGGGAGAATATATTCTAGTAAAGTTTGAGGGATTCATAAGTATGCTTTTATTTCTCTGTCATCTCTCTCAGTGTTCTCCTGGAGGACTGTACGCTGGTTATAACAGCCAGGGCCTTTTCCCACAGCAGCGCATCCCTCCACACAGCCAGGACCTGCAACCCAAAACCTTCCCCAAACCTATCTACTCCTACAGGTGAGCGACCGTCTCTGACAACAGTCTAAAGCTGGACAATTTCGGCAACCCGGCTGAAACAAGCATGTCTACAGAATAACAAATCATTCATGTAGTCACTGTTTAATGCAGATCCACTGTGTGAATTTCCCTCAGCTGCCTGATCGCTATGGCTCTGAAGAACAGTAAGACAGGCAGTCTGCCTGTCAGTGAAATCTACAGCTTCATGAAAGAGCACTTTCCATATTTTAAGGTAAGAGCGAGACCTCAAGAGGAGGCACTTCTCTTAATGTGATTCAGAAGAGACATAATCAAACACTTCATCCTTTATGGCCTCTTTGAAACAGGGAAGGAAACGCACAACAATGAAAACATTGAGAGAACGGTTCCTAAAGAGCAAATAGTACACCCTAAATAAAACCTCTGTTCTGTGGTTGTGATCCTCAGACAGCACCTGATGGATGGAAGAACTCGGTGCGGCACAACCTGTCTCTGAATAAGTGCTTTGAAAAAGTGGAGAACAAGCTGAGCGGCTCTTCACGGAAGGGATGCCTGTGGGCGCTCAACCCTGCCAAGATCGACAAGATGGAGGAGGAGATGCAGAAATGGAAACGCAAGGACCTGCCGGCCATCCGCCGCAGCATGGCCAACCCAGGTCAGTGCCCGGGAACCATACCAGCACCTGATGCAGGAGGTCACAGATTCATGGGTCATAACTAGAGTGCATTCCTCTGAGAAAATGCAAAGTGTTGCTATAAAACCAGTATATGGCCAAAAGTTTTTGTATAAAAAAAAAAAAAAATTCTGTTTCTCACTGGGAAACTGAACTGCCTTTTCTGACTCAGTGCAGTGCTTTTACCACTGAACCACAGGAGGAGGCGTTAACTCGTTCTTTATGACCAAGCCAGTTATGGTTAAGGACGGCTGAAAACGGGTGGGAAAAGCGTGTGTAACCATGTTCACAGGCGGATTATTTTTAATTAAACCACAACAGTAGTGACTTTTTATAGCCGACCTGAGTGTTAGTGTCTTGAAAACTGTTTATGAGTTTGCATTAAACACTTTTAAGGCCACTCCCCCCTTCACTCTCTCTCCCCATACATTACAGAGGTGACTCAAGCACAAAAATCCAATTTTTAAATAATCAATATTCAGCCCCTGATCAACTGATCAAAACCCTGAATACACGCGCATTATACTGAATATTATACTGAATATAAAGAACATTTTTGCAAAATTTAATATGGGCTCAGACGAGTGTAAAAATGATGATGAAATGATGAACAGTAGTGTGACTGCAGAATAATAACCTTTATTTTTCTACATATTATGCATGTGCTACAATTTTGTAATGCTGGATACTAACGAGCAAAGTAGATGGAAAACAACTCTAAATAGCTGACTCAGCTGAATTACAAGCCTATAGATAGATATAGAAAATCTTTAGTTGTTTTCTGTACAACAAAAGACTGACTGTAATCTTCTTTGATGTTGCTCAGATGAATTAGACAAGCTAATCACAGATCGGCCGGAGAGCTGTCGGCGGAAACCGCTGGACCCTGGAATGACCCACCTACCCAGCTGCCCCCCTGGGGCCGCCCTCCCCATCCCGGCACAGCCCCAGCTCCAACCTCAGCCGGTGGTGACGCTGTCTCTGCCTTGCCTGCCCATCCACCAGCAGTTCCAGCTGCAGCTCCACAGTCAGTCCCGCCTGGCCCCCGCGTCTCCGGCCCCGGCCCAGACTCCCCCGCTCCACACCGTACCAGACCTGGCCCACAGCAGCCCCCTGCCACAGCACCCGCCCGCCAAACAGCAGCCTCCCGACATCTACAGCGTCCACGGAGACGCCCACCCAGAGGTGGACACACTGGACCCCAGCATCATGGACTTCGCCCTGCAAGGTTCGTGTCTCAGGAGTTCCAGACAGGAAATAAAACAGCTGACCTCAACAAACCAGCAGCTGCAAAGGCAAAAAATATCAAGTGAAAATGAAACCTCAAATGACACCAAAACTCCACAGCAAGCACCGTTTACTTGTGTTTTAAACCTGAGCAAAAATCATAAAAATAATCTGGAATTTACTGAGTCAATAGATCTTAGATTTATTTTTATCTAAATTGATTTGTCTTATTTTACTTATTTTAATCTTTTCATTTGCCCTTCAGAATATTCCTTCTGTATTGTTTATGGGCACTTTCTGTAAAGCTGCCTTGTGATAGTTTAAAAGAACAGAAGAACAAAAATATAGAAATGAGAATGTGCCTCCTAACATCAACAAATCATGCTTCCAGTGATCACTCTCTAAAAAAAGGAACACTCTTTAAAACGCATTTATCTCTGATTATTCCTTCTGCGTTATAATTTTTTGTAAAGTTGGCTTGTTATATTTGAACTGACAGAAGAATTATGCTTCCAATGGTCACTCTATGAAAAGGAACCTTTTTAAAACGCCTTTTGTCTCCTTAGGGAACTTGTGGGAGGAGATGAAGGACGACAGCTTCAACCTGGAGGCTCTGGGCACCTTCAGTAACTCTCCTCTCCGTCTGTCCGACTGCGACCTGGAGACGGTGAACCTGACGCCAGCGTCCAGTGCCGCGGGGCTGCCCTACTCAGACCTGCAGGTGACCAGCGTCTACGCCTCCTACAGCGCGCTGGACGGACTCTCCAACCAGTACATCAGCACACAGGGCACCAGCAAACCCATCGTCCTGCACTGAGCACCTCCAAACCCAGCTTTACTCCAAAGGACCGCCTGTGAACTTCGGCTTCCTTCGCCGCGTACGCTGGTTCTAAGCACAGATAAAGCATTTTTCTCTACTGCTGTAGCTGAACGAGCTGCTCTCCGCACTGAGTCGTCATAGGGACCGCACTACTCGGAGAGACGAAGCCTCCAGAAAATTGATTTTAATAAGGGACAAACTGAATTACCCTACTTTTACTGTCTGTTCTTGAAAGGAAAGAGAACAGGAGTGAAGGGAAAGGCATCTGACTGACAATTATGTACATTTATAAGCGCCCAACAGAACAAAATGGACCAATTTTTTTTTACTTAAGTACTTGTTTTGGCAGCACTTGGAACAAACCCAGTGTTTTTCTCATTACAAGTACCTTCCAAAACGTTCTCCTGGCTGTGAGCTGGTGTTTAACCTGCTCGTTAAAAGGGAAACTGAACTTTTTCTCCACGTCTTCAGCCTGTAACCCAGAAGCGTTCTCGTTTTTCCGTGTTTGCATGTTAGTGCTGTAACTGTAGTTTGTGTGTCCGTTGTTGTATTGTGCTAGAGGGTAAATCTACTTTGTAATTATTGGTTATTATTTATATTTATAAATGAGATGGAAGGGGGCATAAAGTTTTTTTTTACTGTATATATCTAAAGATTCACAAAATGACCCCTAGCAGTGAAGGCTCATGTGGTGAAAAACAAATAGGGTGGAAAAACTAGGGGTGGGCAATATGTGAGATTTAACTGTGAGAATTTTCATCACAATATACTTTCCTGAGTACATTGTAGCTACTGTCAGTAAACAAACATGTTTAATTGGATTTACTGCATTAAAAATGACAACTGAATTGATATCTTTAGATATTAGTTAATTTAGATATATTTTCGCCATATCGCCCACCCCTACAGCAAACTTTTTTACTCGATAAAGCTCCAAACGTGAAACACTGCAACTGGCAGGCCAGTTTCTAAACACTACAAATGGAGAAAAATCCACCTTTTTGCCATGTTCAAGCTTTGGCTGGGGTTTTGTTTTTGAAGAGAAGAAACCTGCTGCACTACAGACGATGATGATGATGAGGAGGATGATGATCAGCCCAGATGAGTACGAGTCTGTTCTGGACGTTTCTGGAACACCTCAGAGCTCAGGGTGCCACATGTTCTGAGGTACAAACCCCGTAATAAAACACTGGATGAAATAATTACAAGTGAACTTGTGGGAGTGTGTGAGTCGAAAACACATTTATTCAAGTCATACACAACAGAGGCCACGATGCTTTAAAAACATTCTGATCATTCGCAGAATCGACAACGATTCAGGCACTTCAGGACAGTCGCTTATCATTTCCTGCACCCTGGACATCCAAAAATCATTTAAACACTACTGACTGTTTGTAGCAGCAACATTTTTAATCCGTCTGCCCAGATGATTAGACATGTATTTCAACTACGGCAGTGACTGGCGTCTGGTTTTTGAGTGTAAACTCTAACCTCGCGCGCATTAAAACCACATCATGCCACACTGTGATATCCCCTGAAACTCCCAGCGTCAAACTGGTCACTGGTCACCCACCTAGAAAAGCACATACTGGCATGATTTTTGTTTGTAAGCACAATTAAACCCATCAAACCTGAGGAAGATGTATCGTTACACAAATATTTACACATATGATTCCCACTAACTTAGTCCAGTGGCTCTAATTACTCTATAATACTGATATTTAACTGCATAAAAGCTCTATTCATAAAATTAACCGTTTCTTTGGCAAATGCTTTGACGTCAGGAAGACCAAACTAATGATGAATGGAAGTAGCCAACAAGTGATCCATCCAGGCTCCGCCCACAAATCGGCTCTTAGCAACTGTTGCTAGGTTGGACAAGCTTTACAAAATGATAGAAATCCCTGTCAGAATAACAGGAAACCATACAACTGCAGTTTGGAAGGGACACATATACAGGCAGAGCCTGGACGGGTCATGTAGCTTAATGGCTATTAATTTTCATCCACAGTCACGACATTTTTTTAAAATCTCACTTTCAAGCTATTGGATTTTCAGCCCATAACTCAATACAGTACATTCACGTGTCGGCAGACGGGCTGGCCAGGTCAGACTCCGGTCCTGATGGACGGTACTTTAGTGTTAAGAGAGTGAAATCGAGGGCTCGGGAGCTGATTTAGGAGTGTCTGAAGTCTCCGTGTCCTTTCATCCGGACATATGATTCCGAGTAAAACCCTTAAAACCATGAAAGGGATGTGAAACACAGCAACAACAACAAAAAAAAGTGGATATATTTGTTCGTGCGGTGATTTTAAGGCAACGCTTGTGAAGGAAACGAACACGCGCTCAGTGGCAGATACTGTGGTGTGGAGGAAAAACAAAACAAAACAATAAAAATCAGTCACTCGCGTACAACACACGGAAGGTGAGACGGCCGACGTCTGAGCGTGGGACTGAAAGAAAAGCCCGTGGAGTGACTCGGTAGTGACTCGGTGTGTGCGTGTTTCAGTTCTCTCGCCGTCTCTCTCCGGTCCTGAGAAGCAGCTCTGAACTTGTCGTTCCTGGCTCTTACCTAGTTAACAGTGGTCAGTCAGCTTATGGATCTGCACCGTCCTCTCAGGCCGGCGGGTTCTTGTGCGAGCTGCTCCGGTGTGCTGGTCTTAGCTGGTGCTGCTGTTGTTCTCCATGGTGGCCAGCAGGTGGGACACTTTGGCTCTCTGGGACGGCGTGATGTTCTGGGCCATGTGCATGATGCAGTCCATGGCTACCTCCGGATTACCCTCCACCAGGCTGAGAAAACACATGCTGATAAGAAGACCTTCTTCTAGAGCTCTAGAGAACTGCTTTCTATTTGTCAGCTTCTGGACTAACACTAATAATAATAATAATAATAATAATAATAATACATTTTACTTGAAAAAGCACCTCTCAAAACAATCAAGGACACTACAAATAAAAGGAACAAGGATAAGAACAAACAATCTACAAAATCTATACAAAACAACACAAAATAATGAAGCTGAGTGGAGGAGACTATGATGAGTGAGCTATTCTGAACAGGCGAGTTTTGAGTATAGATTTAAAAAGAGGAAAAGAAGTGATGTTTGAATTCCAAAGCCGAGGAGCAGAGCAGCTGAAACTCTGCTCCCCATGGTGGGAAGACGGGTGGAAGGGACAGAGAGAGAAAGAGAGGAGGAGGATCTGAGGCAGTGAGGTGGAGTGGCGATCAGAACCAACTCAGACCAACATGGAGGGGAGAGGTGGTGAATGGCCTTAAATGCGTACAGAAGAATTTTAAAGTTGATGCAATGTTTAACCGGGACGCAATGAAGCTGCAGCAGAACAGGCGGGTGGAGGGGTCCTGGTGGGGTCCTGGTGGGGTCCTGGTGGGGTCCTGGTGGGGTCCTGGTGGGGTCCTGGGGATATGAATTGCACTAATCGTTCCGTGAAGTAACTTTTAATTTAATTTTATTTATTCAATGAATCCTTATAGTCACATGTGAACACACCACAGCACACAGTGCGATCAGTGTAAAATTCTTGCTTTGCATTTGACCTGTTCACCACGTGAAGCAGGGGGCTGCCACCAATGAGGGGCGCCGGGGAGCAGAGTGTGTGCGGACGGTACACCACCCAAGTGTACCCCAGTGGCGACACCAGCAGCTGGGACTCGAACCCACAACCTCCTGGACGCCCCAACCACTCGGCCACCCAGCTGTACCAAGGCTATGGACAAGAATGGCAGTGGCGAGAGAAGGACGGAGACAATTAATGTTGCGTAGATATAAGTCTGCAGACCGAGGGACATTACTGAGGTGTGAATGAAAAGATAAAGTGACACCCAGACTTCTCACCTGTGGAGGTGGAAACAGAAGAGTTGTCGATAGTAATGGAAAATTTATCAGCTTTGGATAGTGTAGATTTAAAGCCTACCAGAAGAAATTTATTACTGTTAGGTTTAAGATAATTTGAAGAGAAACATAATTTAAGTTCAGCTAACTAGACTGGATCTAACCAGGCTGTTCGTAGACTAACGACTAGGGGAGAAAGTCTAACTTACTGGACTTAACTAGACTGAACAGAAAACTGGTAAATAGACCCCCAGCGGACCTAATTATCCAAAACAGCTTCAGTAGGAGGAGAATGCAACATTAACGTATAGTCTCTTCTCCACAGGTGTACAGAACCGTTCTGTATCTAAACTGTACTGTTCTGGTACTGAAGTTGTATCAGGTTCTGATGTTCCAGTGTATCTC
>JBBJLS010000041.1:2532455-2555605 GCA_037577275.1 Bryconaethiops microstoma
CTGTAAGACTGTCTCTGTAACTAATGACTGTAAGACTGTCCCTGTAACTAATGACTGTAAGACTGTCCCTGTAACTATTGACTGTAGGTCGAGCGCATCAGTCAAATGGCCCTTTAACAAAGTATTAGTGCAAATTCTTCACAAACCTGGTCATTTGGTTTGTGCGGAAAGGTACAGAAGGTAATTATGAATTGTGTTACACTTTTATGAGCCAACAGCCAATTCGAGGAGCTGGGTGCTTTGTCAGGGCTGATAGCTAGGCCACGCAGAGCTCTGCAGAATAGCTTTGAATTCGTCTGGAGTGACAGCCATGTAAAGATAAGGTCCATGTCGAAGCTAAGTAGGGTAGCAGAAATGACATGTAAGGAACAAAGAAACTAAGGGAACAACAACAGGTGTGCAAGGGGAAAAAAAAGGGTACAGCTACAGCAACAAAGTATTCACACAGCCATCGGCAATGCATATAAAAATTCTACCTAAGCATTTTTATGTAAAGAGTTAAGCTGAATGAGACCTTGAATCCTCCACCCATGTCTAGGTGCTTTAGTCCAGTGTCATCATCTCCACTGTTGAACCAAAATGATTTACTTTCCTTTGGGTTTGGGTGAAATTACTTTTGCCATTACCGTTTCACTGAACTTACAGCACAGCCTGCCCCTCTGTCACTTCCCTGCCTGCATAAATCTCCCAGTATTCTACTGATGTAAACAAACCGGCTGGAGCTGAAAGAATAATTCAGGCAACCTGAAAGGAAACAACCCACACACACCGGAGGAAAGCTAATAAATAAAGATTGTGCTTCCATCAATGCCACTTAGAGTGCTTCTGCTCAAGCCCATTGGCAACAGACCTTCTGTACATGATTTATTTTGCAGAACTGGCAGTGTTCCACAAAGATTTTTCACTGAACATGAACATAATCAATCTGAGGTTGTCTTGCTGTGTGAACAGACTATGACATGATAACCTCACAGATCATCCTCTCTTTTCTATATATATATATTGTTTCATCTTAGCATTATAAACAACATAATTCAATTCAGTCTATTGCCACTTCTGAGAAGGGGAGAAACTAACAGAGCCACCACAGCATGGGGAGGTGGAGGGCAGGGGTCACACTACAGCTATTCATCATGTTCCTACTAGCCTTTTGCCAAGCTCTTCTGTCAGACGGCTCTCTGGTAGCTGTCCTGTGGTATGATCTGTGGCACCTCTGTCCTTTTCTTCAGGAGCCGGCGCACCATCAGCCAGGTTCCTTTTTAGTGTTTCATCTTCAGTGTTGGAATTGCTTTGGTTCAAAGCTAGAGGGCTTTCTGGGCTCGTGTCAAAACTCTGTTGCTTGTCTGAAGCAGTGTCATCTGGTTCTTCGATATCACTGGAATCTGCACTCCCAGTTACATCTGACTCTGGTGATAATTTATCAGTTTCTGCTTCATCATTTTCTTCGGTTTTTAACTCCGCTGGTTTGGGCTGCGTAGTTACAACTGCAGGGGGTGTCTGAGGTGGTGTGTTCTGCCAAGGGAAGCCTATTTTCTTCCCAAATACTGATGCAGGAGACACTTGTTCTTCCTTCGTGGCAGCTGGCTTCTCCTCTTGGAAGAGACCTTTAAAGCCAGAAAAAAGACCCCCTGACTCAGGTTGATGCTGGGAGGGCTTTGTGTCATCTGATGATGAAGGGGTGGAGGAACCAAAAAGAGAACTGAAAGGCTTTGCTGTCTCAGCAGCACCTGACAAAAGACCTCCAAAAGAGGGTGCAGACAGGTCAGGCAAATCAAACATGCCCTTGGCTGGAGGTGAAGTTGGATGTGTCTCCTCACCATCTACCTTGTGGGTAATTGTTGGAGACATGACAGGTTCTTCTATTGGTTCTTTTGAGATAACATCATTCAAAACTCTTTCTTCAGATTGTTCTTGATCATTGGCCACATTTGTGATCTCACTTGTGCCATCTATTTCCTCTTTTACAGTTGCGGTGTCTTCTGTCAGTTCCTGTTTTTCATTAGATGATGCTGCTGCTTCAGGTTCACCTGTTGTACTTGACTCCATGGCAATGGAACTTCTCGGCTCACTAGCATCCTTTGTTCCATCTTGGTTTTCAGTCTGAGGCTTGGAGGTCTCTGCTGCAGACTTGCTCTCTTCTGGTTTAGGAGCATCTGTTCCCTTAAATAGGCCAAACAGATCACCAGTAAGGGACTCTGTAGGGAGACCAGAGGGAAGATTGGTGGGGAGGTTAAAAAATGAGGTCTTCTGTGGCTGCTGAGGACCTGTAGCTGCAGCAGACTTGAAGAATGATGTGTGGGGTGTTGAGAAAAAACTGGAAGCTGCTGGCTTGCTGGAGGCACTTGGGCCAGAGAACATAGACATAAATCCAGAAAATGCAGCCGGCTCTGGGGGCCTTTGAGGTCCAGCCATCCTCGGTCTAGGCTGTCCAGGCATTCCAGGTCTAGGGCCTTGTATTCCGGGTCTTGGTCCACCAGGCAATCCAGGTCTAGGGCCTTGCATTATATGTCTCGGTTGCCCAGTAGGCCCTGCCATTCTTGCTGTAGGCTGGCCGGAAGGGTAAGCTCCAGGAGGCTCTATCATTCCTGGTGTAGACTGTGGTTGCTGTTGAATAAGGACAGCAGGTTGTGGCTCCGGACTTGCAGGAGCTATTGTTTCTGCTAACTGTTTTTCTGGCTGTTTGATTTCAGTTGCTCTCTCTGCTATGACACCCTCATGTGGGCCTTTTTCAGGTAGTTTGGTATGGCCAGTCTCGTTATCTGTTGTAGAGTCACTGTTCTCTAACTCTAGACTTGCTGGAACCATTTCTGTTGACTGCTTTTCTTGCTGTTTGATTTCAGTTGCCTTCTCCTGCAGGACACCCTCGTGTGGCTCTTTTTCAGGTAGTTTGGCATGGTCAGCCTCTTTGTCTGTTGCAGAGTCATGATTCTCTAACACTGGTCCCGCTTGCACTGTTAGTTCTGTTAACTGATTTTCTTTTTCATCTTGCTGTTTGATTTCATCTGTCTTGACTTCCAGCTGACCCTCACATGGTTCATTTTCAGGCCCCGTTGTATGCTCACCCTCTTTTTCTGTTTCAGAACCATTTTTCTCTGACTCTCTTTGGTATTGTGCATCTTCTCTTTTCCTCAGTACTTCAAGCCTTACATTCTCTACTATTTTTTCGGTTTCGGAAGAACTCACAGTATCCACAGGTTTGTCTGATTGCTGAGGTCTCTCTGCTTCAACAGATTCTTCTGAATCAACTATCTTTTCCAATCCCAAAGGTTTTTCAGGCCCTGATGATTTTGCAGGCTCTGCTGTTTTTTCAGATTGTGAATATTTGTCAAATTCTTCCACCTTTTCCATTTCCAATTCTTGGGGAGGTTGTAATGATGCAGAAGGTTCTTCTGCCATACTGCAGTTTGAGGGTTTTTCAAATTCTGAAGAATCAAATGGTTTACCAGTTTTTTGGTCTGCATCTGCTTCAAATTCTTTACTTTCAACCTGAACAGTATTCGTCATTTGTTCCATGATTGTTTTTTCATTTGTTACTTCAGTTTCTGAAGACGCTTGTTCTGGAGGCCGTTCATATGTTGGATGTTCCACAACTTCAGCATCACTTTCTGCTGTCTTAGTTATTTGAGGTTGGACAAGTTCAGGTGACACTGAGATATTGTCTTCAACAATCATAGCGTCCGCTATCACAGCAGATTCATCTTTGATTACACCACTGACTTCACCATTATTAGCCACATTTGAAGAAGGGGTTTCGCCACAAACAGAATCTTCCTTTGGTGTGGCTGTATCTTCAGACATGGGATCATTAGGTTTCTTATCATCCATGAATGATAAAAGGCCAAACCCACTAGATTTTGTTTTATCTGAGGCTCCCCCAAGAGAGAACACGGACGGAACTTTAAAAACACTTTCTGGCTCAGAGGATGCTGGAGGATTGTGCCCACCAAACACAGAAAATATTCCTTTACCTGGTTGATCTTTGTTGGTAGATTCTGCTAATGCAGGTGCAGTTGGGGAAGACTGAGCACTGGGTCCACCAAACATGGAGAACAAACCAGGCCCAGTATTATCTTTTGTTGAGGATGATCCAGGCAAGATTCCACCAAGAAGTGAAGATCCAGAAGCAGATGATTTGGGAGGAACTCCTCCAGCAGATGTTGTCTGGGGATTAGCTCCTCCCAAGATTCCCCCAAGAAGTGAAGATCCAGATGCAGGCGATTTAGGAGGAGCTCCTCCGGCAGGTGTTGCCTGTGGAGCAGCCCCACTAAACATAGAAAACAGTCCTTTTCCTTGAGATTCTTTGGGTGGAGGTCCCCTGGGAGTAGGGCCACCAGCAGGGGGTCCTCTTGGCCCAGGTCCTAACGGACCTCTAGGCCCAGGGCCTGGAGCACATCTGGGACCAAGTTCTGGCATCCCTCTTGGACCCATTTTTACTGGTCCTCTTGGGGCAGCTGGTCCTGGTGGACCATGTGGGGCAGTTGGTGGTTGAGCACTACCTCCACCAAACATAGAAAACATCCCTTTTCCAGGTGTTTCTTTAGGTGCAGATGCTGGAGTTGACTGAGAACTACTTCCACCAAACACTGAGAATAAACCTGTGCTAGGTGTTTCTTTGGAAGCTGAGGATCCAGGAAGAATGCCACCAAATATGGATGATCCACTCTGAGTTTGTGATGGTGTAGAAGATGAACCACCAAACAGTGAGAAAATACCTTTGCTAGACTGTTCATCAGAAGAACTGTGAGGTGGTTCAGTATGGCTCACAGATTCTTCTTTTGGTGATGTCACTGTACTTGCCACTGGAGTTTCTGCTGGTTGTGTTTTTTCTAAATCTTTTGATATTGCTGGCTGGTCTTTGGACACAACCGGTATTGCTCCAGAGTCAGCGAGCGTTTTCTCCTTTTCTTCACTTCCCTTTCCAGGACTTGATGATTCACTGAATACTGTAAGAGTAGAAACACTGGAAACTTCACTATCCTCCTTAGATTCTACCACTGGTTTTGTTTTGTCAGAGGTCTCAGAACTGAGGATCTCATCCTTGACTTCAGATTCTGTTCTAGAAACTTCTGGTACTTTTACTGTATCGGAAGACATTACTTCAGTAATGGAAGGAGTGGAGCCAAAAGCCAAATTGTCTTTCTGAAAAACAGAATCAGAATCAGACTCCATGGATTTCTTTTCTTGCAAAGGATCTGCAAATGCCACTTCCTCAACGGAACTATCATGGACTGCTACAGTGGGGGTAGCTTCGTCCTCTGCTTTTGGATGTTTTGGTGTTACAAAAATAGAAGACTCTGTTAATATACTTTGTTTAATCTCTGTAACCTCTACACAATTTGTACTTTCTGAACTTTGAGCTGAAAGTACCATGTCTGAAGATGATGTTTTGCCCTTTTCAGAAACAAGTACATCAGTGTCATCCTTTTCAGACAGACTAGCATCTAGTTTTATGTCTTTAGCTTCAGTTTCAGTGACAGCCTCAGCAGTTTCTTCAAGAGAAGACGCAACAGAATAATCTCTCTCTGGTATGTCAGTTTCACAGGCTGAAACTATCTCTTCCTCACCAGCACATTCCTCCTCTGGACTGCTTGCCTCTGAAAGAATGATCTGAGGAATTAACATTTTTCTCAGACCCAGTCCAGTAAAACCTGAAGTTTCAGTAGGTGAAACTGTAGCAAAAGATGGTACTTCCTCAAGGAATAACATCTTGGGTGAATCAGCACTGGATTTTATTGGAGAGGTAATATCTGATTCAGCAGTCTTGCCCTGAGGCATATCTGGTTTTGAAATAAATGCTAAAGCATAAGGTGCCACTGGTTGTGACACAGATGGCTGTAAACAGGTTTCAGGATGATGTTCATCAGTTCCACTGGAAGCGGTTGATGATTCTTCAGGTATTTGTATAACTGAATGTGACACGGTAGGTTGAGTTGATGAATGACTGCTGGTGACAGTTACTTTGGAGGTCACATCATTTAGCGTTGTTTCTGTGAAAGAAGTACTTGAAGGCTGCTTTGGAAAGCCACAAGGGCTCACTGTGCTCACTGATGAGGCAGGCTCTTTTTCATGAATCGCAGGCTCTGAATGGGTTACAGCAAATCTATTTTGATAGTCCTGATCTGCTTTTGTTATAGTGACAGCAGGTGTCTGAGAACTATGGTCATTACATGTTGAAACCAGTCTTTTAGATGATTGAGATGGCTTTTCAAAAATACATTCTGGTTTCGAAAGTGATTTCTCAGTTGAACAAACTGTATGTTCTGTATTTGTATCAACACCATGGGTTGTATATCCTGGACTTGAAAGAGTCTCAACAGAAGGGAATGCCTTAGAAGACTGTGTTGTATGTACTTGATTTGGAAAGGGTACAGGTGGTGGAAATACCATGGTAGGTGGGGCAGTGTATCCTGGGCTTGGAAGAGGCTCAACAGGAGGAAATGCGTTAGAAGACTCTGCTGTATGTACTTGATTTAGAAAAGGTACAGGTGGTGGAAATACCATGGGCGATGTGGCAGTATATCCCTGAGTTGGAAGATGTTCTGTGGAAGTGAATGTCATGGATGCTCTGCATACTGGAGAAGAAGCTGAAGTAACTTCACTGAACATTGAAACCATATCCTTCACAACTGTATTTGGGGTCATAGCAGGGGTTACAGACGGGGTCACTTGTTGGTCTGGTACTGAATACAGAGACAGTGTTGTTTTGCAAACTGGCCCTCTCCTTTGGAAAATACCCTCAGAGCTTTTTGGGTCATTATTCACTTCGGTCATTGAACTTGCACCACCAAACAATGAGATCAAACCTCTTACCGATCTGGTAGCGGTTAGAGTTTCAAGTGAAGTTGGACTTGAGAATACCTGCTCTTTATTAATATTAATAGACATGGATGACTTTTCTTCGGGTAGAAGAGAAGTACTTGTTGTACTTGCTGGAGCTGTGGAGACTTGAGATACCACAGTATCTTGGGACACAACTAATCTCTGGTCAGTGGAAGCAGGAGGTACAAGCACAGCAGTAGAACCACTGTACATCCAATTGGACATCTGCTCCTGACAAATCTGAGAGGATATTACTGGAGTATGTTGTTCAGTTCTGGGCATGTTTTGAACATGTGAAACTTGTACATGAGGAATAGGAAACTCTTCCTCTCCTAAACTTTCCACTGTTGACTGCTTGAAAAGACCTTTTGGTCTAGAAACTGCCAGTGGTCTTTTATGTCCTAGTTGGGTATTTTCACTTCCTTGAGGTGTAAATACTGGAGTATGTGATTCTTGATTTGTAGAATGAGTAATATGATGGGTTTGAGGTTTAGATTGAAAATTTTGTTCCACTGTCACCACCTCCAGTGTACTATTAACATGATTAGAGGCATAAGAACCATCTGAAAGAATCTCTGCATTGCTTGTAAGACAAAGTGTTGTATCTGTCAGTTGAGTCACTGTTTTATTGGGCTGAATAAGTGTTCTTGGTTGAACAGAGGAGACACGCTCTGGACGAGACAGCAAATCAACTCTGTTAAACTGATTATTTAGCTGCTGAGGTGCACTTGAAAGGTTCAAGGACATTCTTCTAAGCTGACCGGTTGATTGTATTTGTGCAGCAGGCTGAATATCTGGATATGCCCTCTGTGACTGAGGAGTGCTTTCAAGAAGCTGAGGAGGATGTTGTGATAAAGTTTTGACTAATCTCTCATCCGATGCATGTGCTGACATACAGTGATCAGGAAGAAAAGATGAAAGATCTCTGACCTCATTTGTTCGTGTGTTTACATTTATATCTGCAGCTAAGTCCACTGTTAAATCTACAACCCCAGGATGATATTTTTGTTTAATGCATCTCAGACTTTGTTGATGTCTGCTCTTATTCCTTAATTTAGTGTCCTCAGTCTTGGTACAATCCATAGGTTGTCCATCTTGCACAATGAGCCCATTATTCTGCTGAGAAGGTGATACTTTTACAGAAAAGTCCATTGGTTTATTGACCGGACGCAGCTCTTTATGTTGTTCCCGTGATGTGGAGAGAACTCCATTCCTGTGGTAGGTAATTATCTGCTGATACAAATGAGGTTCGGTTGTGTGGCGTTCATTCATAAGCTGTGGTTTGCCTTTGCTCAGTAATTGCACATTCTGTGACTGCTTTTGAGGGACTTGCTCAGAAGCTGAACTAGGTTCAACAATTAAGGGAATACCAAATGCGTCTTTGCTAATAGTTTTACAAACAGGGCTTTTTGTGTTAACAAGTGCAATTACTTCACCAGAGGACATTTCAGGAACTCCTGCTTTCTCTGGTTCCATAAAGGTTGCTTTTGGGGACATATCCAGAGTGCTCCTTATTGAATTAGCAGGTGCTGAGGGTTGAATACAATGTTGGATATTGGGTGACACTGATTTTGAGGGCACAGAGGTCCCTGGTGAGTTTTGATCCAAAATGGCCTGTTTTTGTACTTGACTTTCACTTAACTTGTTCTGAAAAGTATCAGGAACCAGTTTAGCTTGAAGAAGTTGTTTTGGTGGCGCAGGCTGTTCGGGCTGTACAATTAATGGTACACCAACAAATGCTTGAGCATCAGTGTTTGACTTGGTCCTTACAAGCGGTATCACACCAGAGTGTGCAGTTTCAATTATATCCTCTGAAAATGTAGCTAATGGCTTTGACATGGACTTGGGTGACATGTCGACTGTGTCTTTGACAGAGTTAGCTGGCGCTGTGGGTACTTTCTGCAGTACTGCGGTACTGGCAACAAGGGTATGGCAGTTTAAGATAGGACTTTTGGCAGGTGTTTTTATGCCTGCTTTTTGTAGCGGATCTTGGCTAGCTGTTTCTACAGGCAGTGATTGATGTCTTTTGAAGGGTGGCTTAACTTGTGGTGTACGAGGTTCCATAACTAAGGAAAGTCCAGTAGTTGGTTTTGTGGCATCTGAGACAGATGTTGACCTAACCCTTACAAGTGGTAATGCTTCACTGTTGGAGACAATTTCAGCTATCTCAGATACTGATTTTACAGACATATCTAATGTGGCCTTAATGGTATTTGCAGGAGCTGTTGCTGTTTCATGACTGTGAGAAGACTGTACAGGAAGACTTGCAGCCCTGCTGTAATGAGCGGTTTTGCAACGTGAAACAAGACTCCCCTTTGAATTTATTTCCACAGCTTTAGGCAGACACTCAGTGACAGCAGCTTGATGTAGCGACTGATATCTTCTAATAGGTGGTTTTACTTCGGTTCTCAGGGTGTCTACAACCAGAGATACTCCACTCACCTCTTCATTGGCAGCTGCAGAAGATACTGATCTTCTCCTTACAAGTGACACAGCTTCATTCGTAAGAGCCACTTTTTCCTCAGCAGTTTTCGAAGACATATCCAATGTGGTTTGCATAGAATGATACGTTTTATGTGGTGGAATTTCATTAGTAATCGTTTCTGATTGTGACTGAAGTTTCATTTGTGGCCGTTTTACTTCTGGTGTAGTAGGTTCTACAAGTAAAGGTACCCCAAATGATTCACCAGTGACATTTGCAACTGAGCTTCGTCTCCTCCTCACAAGTGACATAGCACCAGTTTCATCATTTGGCTTGTCCAAAGGCCTAAACATGGACTTTGATGACATATCTACTGTTCCTTGGACTGAGTTTGCTGGAGCAGTACTTTCAGGATATTCCTGGGTAGTTCGTTTAACTGTTCTCATGGATTCAGCCATAAAAGAGGACTGAGGCATTAGGCACGTCTGTTTATTTTGAGCAGATATTTGATTTGTTGAGCTTACAGTTGATGATCTCTTCATTTCAGGGCTTGTGGGCTGTGAAGATAAAGTTACTTGATCTGCAGCTGCAGTTTTTAAAGGCAACCCTGCTGTTGCATGCTGAGGTTTCCTGCTGCCTACTTTGGATTCATTAGACTGAACAGGGGCTGAGGCTACAGCTGCTTTAGGTGAACATTTTGGAGAGGTATTTATGGGTCCTGTGCCAGACATTTTATGTGCTGGGCTTGTCTGAGACAATTCCACTGAGGCTTGACTGACAGGCTGAGATCCCTTAGCTGGTGATGTGGTCTGTTGCTCAGTCTTGTTATTAGGGCTTGGCAGTCCACTGTCTGGGGGATAGTATCGGATCCAGTGACTGGGAGATGGAGGTGTAGAAACAGTTGTCAAAGCTACCTCAGACATTCTTGGACAGGGAATAATAACCTCCAACGCTGGGAATGTCATATTAATCTCCTTAACTTTATCTTCCATCTCTACTGTCAGATCAACACCTGTATCCTCCCATATTTGCTGTTCTTTCCCAGCTTTCTTCAATTTAGTTTTGGTAAAGTCTAGTATATTCTCAACTGGCATGCCATTACACACACCTGGTGAATGAGGATCAGTATCCATATCTTGACTTTTCTCTTGTTTCTTTAAGGCTCCAGAAAAGTCAACTGGCTTAATAGGAAGAAGAGAATCAGTTGCTTGCTCAGGTCTATTATATAGTAAATTCTGAGGAGGTGGCAAGGGTCTCCTTTCATTTGGTATAATTATTTCTGGAGGTTGTGGTAATTCCGAAGATGCTGAAGTCTGCTTCATTTCACCTTTAGATGGCTTTGATAATGTGGAGGACTGTACTGATATTGATGGCTGTCTTCCCAATTTGGGTCTAGACAAATCAGGAGAGGATGAAGAAGCATGTGCTAAACCAGAAGAAGACTGCAAACCTGATGCAGACACTTGTGGTAAAGGCTTTATCACTTCAGAGGTGGTTGTTACAACCTGAGCAGCATTTACCTGAGAAAACATCTTTGATGTTGTAGGAAGTGATCTAACTGAGGTGGTTGATGCTCTAGACACTGGAGCATTGGGAAGTTTTCTGCCGGAAGTCTGAAGCTGTGGTGCACTTGGGAATGCTGACGTCAGATTTACTTTAGCCGATTCTGAATCTTTTGACTTGCCAACAGAGCTTACTTTCTGATTAGCCTCACTTCGCAGTAGCTGAACATCTGTATCATCCACATGGGCAATCTTAATCTCTGGGACTGGAGAACGATGCATGGTTTTAGTTTGCCTATTAGCCACTATTAAAGTGTGTCTACCTATAGAAGAAGATGCACCAGTAACAGACACCTCAGGGAAAAGATCTCTAATTGCCTGATTTTTCCAGTATGGCCCACCATGACTTGATGCTTTTATTCTGTTGGTAAGATCAGATGCTTCGGGTTGATCGTCTGGATACATTTCATTTGGCTCATTTGCACTTACATTTACTTTTTTTAGCTTGTACACACTAAAGTCCACAGGCTGGTCTGTTTGCGCACCTATCGACTCCTGGAACATTTGAGAAAATCGCTCAAGATTCATGTTCATAATTCTGTCGCCTTTTTGAAGAACTGAAGACAGATCAACAGGAGCACTAGGAACAGAAGAACATGCTTGATTTTGACCTGGAAAACTAAGCATTTCATCCTCGTTAACTAATGGAATTTTAAATCCGCAAAGTGTTACTTTTGGTTTTTCATTTTTCTGCAGCAAATTAGAGATATTCTCTGTGATCTGTTTCAGAACACGGCTATCCTCTGGGGTGGCATATGCATAAAGGTGTTTGCCAGTCCGGTCAGTTAACAATGAGTATATATATTCCTCATCAGCATAAATGTAATATCCACAATCACCCGACTCAGCTGGCCACCACATTCCTTGCTCTAAAAGTGAAAGCCACTGCTGGTACCATTCTGAATCCCCAAAAAACATGTCATCTTCTGAATCTCCAATGGGGCTAGCACTGCGGCTGAGGTCAACAGCACCTGATGTCAAATCTACAGGACCTTTTTTGGTCGTGAGTCGTTTAATGATTTCTGAGGCAAACTTTGATTCAAACTGTGGCCTTTCTGTTTTACTCACAGCAGGTTTTCCATATATGCTACAGTCAGATAGTGAATAGCAACGATTTAATTTCGCTGGCTTCTCTTTTGACAGGTTAATGACAGATTCACTCTCAATCCATGGCTTTCTACTTCTTTGGCAGCTTAAGCTATCCAGATTATCACAACTGCTCCAGGGTTTTCTGTTTCTACCACTCATGTCAAATATAACAATATCCTCTTTATTTGCTAGCGGAAGGCCACTTTGAAATGATGCACCCGTTATATCATGCCAGGGATGTGAAGGTATGTGGAACTGTCTGGGATCCATATTTTTCAGGTTCCACCATCCAGGCTCCTCTCTGACTGCTTCACTATTTCGTGACACACCTTCTTGACCACTTGCATGACAGTCTTGAGTTTGTACAGCCAAGGCCTCTGATAAAGAATAGTCATTCAGCTGTTGCCAAAGAAGGGCTTCAATGAGACACTGATGTTCATAGAGCTCTGCTGGAATTACGCCATGTTGAGCAAATGAGTATAATAAATCCTGATATCCATACTCATTAGAAGTACCATATAAGAGTCTGTGGACCTCCTCCATGTACTGTTGTGTAGACTTCACTGCTGGATGCATTTGGACAGGTTGTTCAGTCTGACTGACAGATGTGCTTGGCTCCATTCCAGAAACGCTGGTGACAACAGAAACTGCTTCATCTTTAATATGTTTAGGAATGAGTCGATCAAGGAAGCCCTTCTCTGATTCCTTATTCGTTTCTGGACTGTCATTGGAGCCTGATTTGAAAATTCCGGAAAGCATACCAGTTCCAACACTAGAATTACTTTTTGGTTCATCCTTGCTCTGAGAAGATGTAGTTGTTTCCTTTGGCCTGGATACATCATCCTCTTCTGTGCCCTTACTGAATAATCCTGACAGAAATCCTTTCTGTTGTGGCGCTTTTTGTTCCCTCTCATTGCTATCCTGAGTGGACTCTTGTTCAACTGGCTTTGCTCTTTGAATCTGTGGACGATTTTGACCAGTTTTAGCACTAGGTCGCTCTTGTTGTTGCTGCTGTGGCTTTTGACCTGAGGGGACTTGGCTAGTCTTGTGTTCTTCAGTGGATGAGGAAAGTTTGCTCAAAAATCCAGATAAAATGCCACCAGACTCATTTTGTGGAGGATTATTATCTTGGGTAGATTTGTTCCCTGACTGAATATTTGCTTGATCCTGCTGCTGTTGGGATTCATCTGAGGTAGTCACTTTGAAAAGACTGGAGAACAGACCTCCAGATTGACCTTGTTGTTGTGCTGCTCCTTGTAATGCATTTGGTCCTTGTGGACCTTGTCTCTTCGACTGCTGTATTCCAACAGAAGGTTGCTGTTGCTGTCCAACAGATGGTTGTTTAGAAGGTGTAGGTTCTGTTCCTATCTTTAAAAGACCAGAAAGAATTCCCCCAGACTGCTCTGGTGGAGGAGGCTGCTGGTTTGGACCTGGACTTTGCCCTGGAGGTTCAGGTTTATTTGCCTGTTGGCTTCGCAGACCAGGCCCAGACTGTTGAGTCGGGGCATCCACTGATGCTAACTTGTTAAAAAGACCAGAAAGCAGACCTCCTTGTTGTGGCTCAGGTGCTGCCGATTGCTGTGGAGGGATCTGAGTCTGTCTCTGCAAGGGCTGTCTGTTGCCCTGCTGCTGCTGGTGTTGATTTATTCGTGTTCCAGGAGGACCATGCTGCTGCTGTGTTGAAGGATTATTACCAGAAAACAATCCAGATAAAAAGCCCCCTTGCTGACCAGAGGGAGACTGTTGGGGTGCAGTCTGATTTTGACCAGCCTGACCAGATGGAGAGGTGGCAGCAGCTGTGTCTGCAATCTTATTAAAAAGACCTGAAAGCATTCCACCAGGGCCACTTGCCTGGGCCTGTTGAGGTGGAACCTGTTTTTGCTGCTGCAGATTTTGCCTATTGGCTTGTTGTTCATTAGGCTGACTACCAGGGGCAATAGGCCCAGTTTGTTTAACACTCTGATTGGCAGTATTGACCTCTGGACCGCTGATGCCGAATAAACCTGAAAGAAAGCCTCCTTGCTGAGAAGGGGCAGTCTGCTGTAATGGCTTAGCACCTTGGTTTGGCACCTGAGCCTCAGCTGGGGGTTGTTGCTGCTGAGGAGTGTTTTCTGTTGCAGCTATCTTGTTCAGAAATCCTGACAGCATTCCACCTGAAGGAGCAGCAGGTGGTGGTTGCTGATTAGCCTGACTGTTTGTGCCACTTTGCTGCTGTGTCCCTGATGGTACAAGTGCACTTTCTGTTAATTTTAGAAGTCCTCCAAGAAATCCTCCAGACTGAGTTTGAGTTGGTGCTCCTTGCTGTTGTGGTGGCTCAGTCTGAATATTTAATTGTTGTTGTTGATTTGCTTGCTGACCATCACAGGATCCCGACAGTGGCTGTGGCTGTTGCTGTTGTGGACCCTGGGCATTTTCAGTATCTCCCAACTTAAAAAGTCCAGACAACAGACCTCCTGATTGTGAAGGTGGGGCAGCATCTTCAGCTGGTGTTTGGGTGGGTCCTTCAGTGGTTGATGACTTTGGGACAGGATGACTACTGAGAGGTCCTGGTGCTTGCTGGGCAGCAGCAGCCGAGGGGGCTGAAATAGTGTCAGTGGCCAATTTAAATAGTCCGGATAAAAGGCCACCACCTTGTGGAGGAGCAGCAGCCTGAGGTGGTTTTTCAGCACCTACTGGAGGTGTTTTGCTGGGTTGGGTTACAGAAGTGGCATCCTTTTCTTGTACACCTGCTGGTTGGTCACTTGTTCCAACATTTTCAGAGGTAACCTTCTTTAAAAGCCCAGAAAACAGCCCTGCTGATTGAGATGCGGTGCCTTGCTGAGACTGACTCTCATTTGTAGTGACAGATGAAAGCAGCCCTGAAAGCAGCCCACCTTGTTGAGGCTGATCGGGTTTGCCAGTACTAGACAACAGTCCTGATAATAACCCATGGGGCCTAGATGATGTTTGCTCTGTTTGAGCTTTTGCCTGTTCCTGAGGCTTTGCTGGAGTCTGGTCTTGAGGCTTCGCTTCAGTAAAGGATTCAGACTCTGCCTGAATCTCACTATGTACTGCATCTTTTGCCTGATTCTCAGTGGTTGACTCACTCTGAGGTTGTGGATCAGATTGGATATCAGTTACAGGCTTTACTATGGCAACTCCTAGGGTTGGGGTCTCTTGCAGTACTTCTTGTGCTACACCCCCTGACATTGCAGAAGGACCCTCAATTCCTTCAGGTTTTTCAGGTGCAACTACAACAGTAGGAATGTTTTTTGCGATGACTGTTGGATTTGATGGGGCTGGTTTTACTATCTGCGGTTTTGGTGATTCAGCTGGAGCTGCTTTGAAAAGATTTGAAAACCATCCTGTATCTGTATTTCCCTTGGGCACACTCTCCAGCAGTGCAGCACGACTTGGCAGAGGTGATGTAGGACCTGTTTGGGATGCACCCTTTTTTGAAGCGGTCGGATCTTCACCAGTTGCCAATTTCAGGAACCCAGACAGCATCCCGCTCTCTTGCTTTGGAGCTTGAGAAGTGTCAGGAGTGTCCGAAAAAAAGGGAAGCTTCAGTTTATTGCCAGTAGTGGCTGCTCCATCCTCTGTTTTAGGGCCCTCAGCAGGTTTAAATATGGAGAAAACTGACGGGGCAGACGTATTGTCAGATGGTTTGTCAGCAGAGGCTGGTGTTGCTGATATCAAAGAGGTAAGTGACTTTTTGAAAGGACTGAAAAATCCACTGTCACCAGCCGGTGTCTGAGTGGATGGATTTGACTCAATGTGACTTTCTCCTGGTTTAGGAGAAGCTTCTCTAGGAAGGACATCAAGAACTTCTCCTGATGACTCAGATTCTGGTAATAGTTCCACTGATCCACTGCCTGAGCCTCCCAGAGAGGACTCCAGCTCAGGTTGTGAGCCAGATCCTTCTTTTGACAAATTTTTAGATTTATCAGTGGGTTCTTCTTTGGTCTCAGTACTTCCCTGAGATCTGTTTGGCGATGATGGCTGGGAAGTTGTTTCACCAGCAGGTTTTTCAAAAAGTCTGAAGGGACTCAGTCTTCCCAAGACAGAATCAACCACTGTTTGTGGCTGACTTGTAGAGGATCCCTGAGGCTCAGTATCACTGGACAAATTCCCTGTACTATCTGCCCCTGATGCTGCACTTGCTGGACGGCTGGGTTCTGATGAATGAAAAGGCAGTAGTGACTGCAGTGAGAACTTCTTATCTGCACTAGGCTCCTGATGAGCTGGTGGGACGACTGCAACAGGAGTTGGACTGCCACTTGATTTTGGTATGAAGGACAATAGTTTAGAAATGCCTGATTCTGGCTGAGATGGAGCAGGAGAGTGAGCCGTTGTTGTTGTTGTTGTTGTTGTTGTTGCTGTCGTTGTTGTTGTGCTCGTTGTTTCAGCAGTTTCTGTGATTTCACCTGTTGACTTGGAGCCTGTAATTGAACTGATCAAGGAGCTCATAGCATTTTTCACTCCAGTGATACCCTGTTCCACTGCATTGTCTTCCTTTACCTCTCCTGATTTGGCCTCTTTGTCCTTACTCTTGTCATCTGTTTCTGTTTCCATGCCACTTTTTTGCATTTCCTCATACTTACTAATCTCTTCCTCTCTCCCAGCAAGATATTCAGATACTGTATCGACAATTTTCTGGAGTTCGTTCATTGTATCGATATATTCATCACTTGGTTCCTTCACTGTAGACAACATACTATCTGGACCTCGAGCACTAACTACGCCCTTTCTCTCATAATAACTGTGTGACCATTCACCATAGGAAGATATATATCTTCCACTATTATAATAACTATCATATTCATATTGTACATCCTCCTCAACAAATGCCATGTCATCCAACTCCTCCTCAGATCCAAGGGAAAACTGCATCTCATCCGACCCTACTGACCCATATTCACTTCTTGTCCTCATCCTGGCTTCCTCTTCCTCCCGATAAATTGTGTAGTTCTCCAGGGTGTCCTCAAACGAGTTTTTAGCCCACATTCTTGTCTTATACAGCAGACCCTCTTTACAGGTCTCTCTTTCTCCCTCCTGCTGGTGAACCTTCCTCACAGAGGGAATGATGGATATTTCAGGCGGAGAAGTTTCATCCTCAAAGCTCCCTGCTTCTTTATAAACCAGACGAACATCTCCACTTCCCAAACTCGATCTCTTAATGCAATTCCCTGCTTCATCGTAATCTTCCGTCTCTGGGGACACCACCTCGCACTCCACTGTCTGATAAAACCGGCTCCCTTTGGAGTCGCCAGGACTGCTCACAATGCGATAAATTTCACTCTTGGACTCATCATCGTCATCCCAGGTTTTCTGCTCTGGTTCAAGATAGTCATCCAAAATCTTGTCACTGAGCTTGTATTTAGTCTCCCAGTCCTCAACACCCATGCCCGAATCAACAGGTATAATCCTCACACCGCCTCTATTGTTAGAATGTCTTTTGTTTATGTTGTAAAAATGTAAAGCAGTGAAGAACAGAAGAAAATGAAAATGAAGAGAAAAGAAACAAAGTAAGAAGCAGACAAAACAATTCAATATAGCAAGAAGATGTTTAAGATAACCCTGGACTTGTGAAAAGTACTTAAATAAAAGTAAAAGAACATGTAAGCACAGGGAGAACTGAGTGGAGAAAATACATAGAGGTAAACATTCGTAAGATATTTGCATGCTGTCTCTACCTAGGACCCCTTCCTTCCCTGTAGTCCAGGTCATAGTGCATTGAGTTGGGTCCAGACTCCATGGAAACAGCTTGGTGATGAGAACATCGACCCATAGGGTACTGGTGTACCGAAGAGTTGGGCTGTGCTGTGGTGTGGTACCGCGGAGGACGCATGTTAGTCTCGCTCCGGCAGTCGCTGTCTCTGTCATCCACTGCGCTGTCATGATCATCCAGAGCTAAAATCACACACAGAAACAAGACTTAGTAACATTTGTCTTATGTGGACAATTGAACACTGCAATATTTAGAATTATGTTACAGTCTTAGTGTCACAATATCCTAAAATGTAAACCACAGGTGTCACAGATGAGTATGAGAACATTTCTAGAAAATTTCAGATGTGCTTCCACGCTTGGGTTCATGCTGATGTTTCCGATCTACATACTGAATTTTCTAAATGACGGAATATGAGTAATTATCTTCTAATGATGACAGAGCTTTCGGTTGCCCTTTCTCCTTGGTAGGAAAAAGTGAATGTGCCCTCCGAAATGCTAACATGAATGGATGACGGTAGCAGGACTCGATCTCCTTTGAGCAATTTCGGTTATGTTGGCATTTCTGGATGAAACGTCATCTTACAGATGAAGCCAAGGGACCCAAACAAGTGATTGATTAGTCAAACACAGTCATGCAGAGCTGTTAGTAACATAGTGAATGGCTGAAAGCAAGAGTCAAACACTCGTATCTTGACGGTTATAGGTGACGTATGCTATAGTCACAGATGGTGCACAAACAGTGACCTTGAATGAATCAAATAAGGGACACAAGGTGTAAAAGTACATACTCTGCTGTTCACTCCATCCAAAGTAAGTCCAGCTGCCTGAGTGTGTGAAAGGAGGTTGCATTGATTAAAACAAAGTAGCAGATTCTATTTTTCTGTGCAATCCTTACAGAACATTCTAGGCCTCAACGTCTAATTGGAAATACTTCACAATGGGCAAAGATGTTCAATCCAAAGCTCACAAATATTCAAGGGCGTTCTGGATGCTGAGGCTTGGTTAAGAAAGAGAGAAAAGATGGTGTACGGGAGGAACAATCAAAAAAGAGATGTGATCAGGAATTAAAGTGAAGTCTCTGTGAAAAGAGTCATTCAAAATATTTATAATTCAGTGTCCCATGGATTTTAGGACTAACAGCCAAATGCTGCCCTCCAGTGGAGAATAGAAGCACTGCCACTAGATTTCCAGTAGTAAATATTTCAGTGTGAACAAAAAGTGATCTTCTCTCTTATTACATGAGAAAATATATATAAATAAATAAATAAACACTAGCCATGTAGGCCTGTTCCACATAGATCTACAGGCAAATTCAGCTTCAAAAAGGAAAAGTGATGCAGACAATATTCTAAAACATCCGTGGAAGGCCCTCCTCAAAAGAGCAAGACTAAATAAATAATTAAAACAAACCATATATGCGGTCATTCTAATCATATATCCTGGTCCTATACTTCACTATAGCCACCGTTCTGCATGAAACAAATGATGGAATAGCGTAATACTCACAGCACTGAGAGGGAACGGAGGTTATTGGCATCCTTTGGGCTTCATCTTGCAGTGGATACTACATAAACACAAAGACAAAAACTCGTTACTGAGAAATAAAGATTTTTCCCAATCAGATTCTTATTTGCACTTTGTTTTCCTAAAAAAATCATCCCTAAATCATGTTATTATTACTCTCTTTATGTGCAATCGTTACAAATCCCCAGCAGGTGGGGACAAAGACAAAGAGGTCTCGGCATTATTTACCCCTTCAAACACTTTGGTGACAAACCTGCGGCCGAACTGCGTTAAAAAAGTGCACAGGAATGAGTTTTTAACTGCATTACACTTAGAAAATGTAAATATTCTAAAACACTTCAGCACCGCAAGGTGCGAAACAATGGATTCAGCATAAAAATACCAAATTTTTTCCCATTGCCATTAATGTCCCATTAAAATTGCAGGGGTTCTTTGCTTCTGCTCATAAATATTGCAGTTTTGTGCAGCACCTTTTCGAAGAGTGTGGCTATAACTCAAACCTAACACCTAGTTCAGCTTTGAGAAACCTCCGGGGCGTGGCAGGGTTTGGTTTAAACTGGTAGGTAGATGTCCAGGAACAGGACAGAGAGAAGAAGTCTCGCTGAAAGCCTTTAAAATAAATGATTGATAAGATATTTACCTCATCGTGTATCCTCATTGCGTTGATGCGCTCCAGTTTTCTCGTCCAGTACTGGGCCTCGTCGTCCGGAATGTCTACAGGAGCAACAGAAGACGACAGAGTGTAGAAAAATACGTGCAGAAACTGCTCCTCCAGCAGTAGCTACGTCCCTCGATCCCTGTTCTCCTCCTCTGTAATGTTCCCACGCTCCACACAGCCTCACCCGTCCCGCTCCGGACACACGGCTTTAACATTCCCCATTCAAACTCTTAAATATGGCATGAGCTTCAAGGCATTTCTGCACAAAAAGCTTCACAGCCCCCCCAACACACTCACACTCACACACTTGGCCTTTTTCTAGGAGGAAATGTTTTCCACACTCACAGAAGGGACAATGTCTACATATGAACCTGCAAGCCTTCCAGATGTTCCTCTGAAACGCAGGAAACTGTCCTGGATTTCTCAGGAAGCCGAAAACGTTCTAGACCTCCTATTGCACTTACATTTACGGCATTTATCCAGAGCGACTTCTGTTCCCTAACTACAGGGGGCAGTCTCCCTGGAGCCACTTGGGCTTAAGGGTCTCGCTCAGGAACCCAGTGGTGAGGACCTGAGGGTAGGATTCGAACCCATGACCTCTTGGTGGCTTATCTGTGAAATCTGTGAAGCTCCTGTGGTCGTAAAAATGATATTTTTTGATTCTCTACTAACTGATCTTGAGATCTTCCTTTCACTCAGCATTTATCGCACCATTGTTTTTCAGCCCAATCCCACGAGAGCAGAGGTCCCCAACCACCAGGCCACCGATCATTATTTTATTGATCAATATTTTATTGATTATCAGAGTCTGAAAGGTCTTTTATTTTGAAAAAAAAAAACGCCTCGTCTCGGTCACGTGATACAGTACATCAAAAATTTAGGCCACAAGCTGGCAAACATGAGTAAAAAATGAACGCACTTTGTTTTTAGTTGTATCTGTACATGAAAATACTTCCTTTACATGAAACTGGTCCATGACGCAAAAAAGGTCGGGGGCCGCTGTGCTAGATGACCCGTATTGTTGCTCAACCGCAGCCGTACTTCACCTGTACCAGGTATATAGTGTCCTTTATCATATTCATATCTGTCATAGTTAACTGTACATTATTTATTATTACATTACATACCTCTACACTGTACATGCTTTTATACGGGTCCTTACTTCTGTTTACATTACTGTGCTAATATGGCACAATGCACTATAATATCTCTCTCACACATTTGCCACATGTAAATCTGCCAGACTGTTGCTTCACTTATAACTTAAAACACTGTAACTTAGCTTTCATATTTTACCTTTAACTTCTGTTCCTTGTTTAAGTTGTTATTTAGATTTGATTTTAAACAAAAAATTTATCCAATCTTTATAATGACGCACAGTCATGAAAGGAGCAGTTCAGGATACATTCCACTGCGTGTTGTACTTGTATAACTATAAAGAATCTTGAAATCTTGAAATCTTACGGTTTGGCTCAGACTTAAAAGGCTAAACATCCAGAGTGGCTCTAACTGTCCATTGCCTCATCGAGAGATTGTGAGATCAAGTCCCAGTGAAAAGACAGCCATCTGTGTCTAGGAGTGCAAGAGAGCGTGACTCTCTAATTCAGAGAGTGGGTAGAAAGTAGGAGAAATGAAAAGCGGGAAAAATGTTTGAAGTGTAGCAGCAGACAACTGTTATGATGGTGCTGCAACAAAAATAGACCTTTATGAAACAAAGTGCTGCACAATGGCTCAGCAGCTACTAGGAAACACTTGGTCAACATCTACCACAAACTGAACAACTCTTAAAGATGAGGTGTCATGAACTGCAGCACCTTTCATTTCTGAACTTGGAGGTTTGGCTGAATTAGCAGATTTCCTACCAAACGGAAGCTCGAAACGAGTGTCCAGCAGAACCTGGTGAGGCGTTGGGTTTTTAGTGCCATAAATTTCATCTGCTTTCATCAGGACCTCCGAGTCCAATGAGATCCACTCCCCGGGACCCTCCTACAGAGGCAGAGGGAAGGGACAGAAGGTTTTATTTATTGTCTCTTTTCTATTTCTTCAAGATAATTAGTACTATTAGCCAACACTGCACACTCCTTTGCCGAAGGTTAATTACAGTTAACACTGTTTAAAAAAAAGGTAAAAGATGGTAAAAGGAAGCACGAGAGACCCAAGAAGAAAGGGAAACAGGAGAAAGGAAAGGGCAGAAAAAGAAAGGGTGAGAGGGAGAGAGGCGGAGAGCAGAAGAGAGAAAGAGAAAGAGATATAGACCTTACAATAAATTAAACACATACAGATGCATTATTAACGAAGACGCAGCAGACTCCGGAGATTTTAAAGTAAAAACCCATTCAGCTACAGCAGAACACACACACACACACACACACACACACACACACACACACACACACACCATCGCTCTATTGCCGGCTGTACTATGTTCCATACATGGAGAACATGAGCATCACAGTGCTCCAGGTGAGAAGGTGATGATGTTCTCACCTCGTCAGACTGGTGGACGGTGTCCAGGGGGATCCAGGCCGTTCCCACCAAGGTATCCCAGATCAGGCCTTTATTCCAGAGCTCCACCACCAGCCCGAGATCTAAACGGTTGATCTCGCTGAGAAAACACAACACGTCAAAATCAGTAACACTCAGCTGGAGATCAACATCAACTCATGGTGAGAAACAGAGATCAGCACATTCAGCGCGGCACTGCTACACTTCAACATCAATTGAAATTATTCAAACCCCAGAGCCAGCCCCCCAAGTCCTTGTCTTTAATTTGATAGTTTTGTTCTTAAGTAACGCTGAGGAACGATGTGGAGAATTTCGCCGAGAGGTGTTTACTGTCCCCTTTCACCCCTCGTTGCTAACTAGCAGCTCAATGCAGAGCATTTTGACCATCCAGAGTGTCTGCAGTGTCCCAGTTAAACTGACAAGAGATTAAAAAATTATAAAGGACCTTCTTCAAAGAACTAAAAGGTTCTTCATTCATCTCATCTCATATGGAAAGGTTATTCAGGTAAAAGAGGTTTCTACTGACCTGCCAGGACTTGCCAGGTAATATTTGGTACTTTTCTTACAGTACATATAATAAATGAACAGAGTAAATAAAACATAAAATAATGGTAAAAAGTTTTTCCTCATATACTGATGACTAGACCAATATCCGATATTTTTCTTATACGCATATAAAAACAATTACAAATCATACGGATATAAGACATATTAAAACTAGTAATAATAATAAAGATAATAACACAGGTCAACAGGTCACAATCATCAGAGATCAGTTTCTGTGGGTTTTGTGGTGTTTTTCATGCTGATTTCAAATCTGTGTTTAGTTTTTCCTGCACGTACAGTTTTTGTGATGAAG
>JBBJLS010000041.1:2654419-2666232 GCA_037577275.1 Bryconaethiops microstoma
TGAAGATCTGATGATCTGAGCTGAATAAAGATCAGAGCAGTGAGAGAAAAGAAATTTCATTTTAAGATCTTAAACTGGGATTGTGCTGAGATTAGAGGAAGCTCTTTTAAGAAGTGGGAGAAAATGGTCAGAATCTCATACTGATGTTCAACTGAGATCATTTATGTGTAGGAGAAATTGAAATTTCCTTTCCTCTGGGCCCTTAGACATTTTCGTTCCTGTCTTCTCTTCTTCTCCCTGTTTGTTTTCTTTCATTTTTACACCGGTTGCACAATAACACGCTCAGGACAGTAACTTACTCTATTCCCTCATATATTACACCGGCTTTGTTCCAGGGGGTTTAGGAGAAACAAGTCAAGACTTCAATAATCTCCAGATAAGAAGCTTTATTTTCTGATTAAACAAAGAAAGTCTTTTCTTTGTGAGCAGCCAAATCTTCCTCTAGGTGGAGAGATGATGAGATTCAGGAACTTGGTTGATGCCCGAACCGTGACAGAAATTCAAGAAACATCAAGAGACTTAGTAGTTTATGACCAAATTATGAACCAGCTAGGTGATATCGTCATGTCCCACCCCCTGCATGTACCTAGATGCCACCCCTCACCTAAACCACATGGGGGATCTCCAGCAGGTGATAACGTGGATGATCTCCTCACGTGAGAACTGGCAACTCCAACCCTGATTCTTCCAAAACTGTTCAACGTTCAAATTTGAAAACGGCTTTACATTAAAGTTCTTTCTTCATGACAAAGAAGCTATGGACACCACATTCTCTCACAGTCTGTTTATTTACAGTCATGACCGGTGATACAATACAAATACATCACAATTACCATGTCTATTAGCGACGCGCACTAGAAGTCCCAAAATCCAGAGTAAACGTGTTTTTTCTTAAGTCAGAGAAAATGTTTTCGGGAAGCAGCAAAATGAGCCTGCAGGACTGTGCACTTGGGCAGATCACCGAACGTGGTCATTAGCTTCTTGTTCAGTTTCCCATGGTTGAGTATCGTTCTGACACGCGTGAACTGTGGCCCAGGACCAGATAACTGATGCTCTCAATGGAAAGTCAAAAGTTATGAATTGCTCTCCTCCCTTCCAAACTGTGTTTAAAGAAAGAGGTCTGGTGTTTAAAAAAAGTGTCAGGCCTAAAAATATCTTGTGTTTTGTAGTGGCCAGTGTGGGTGGGTTTTGTGGGGAGTGGGGTGGGGGGGTTCAACTGATCTGCACAGGATCTGCACAAGTGTCACAACATCTGCTCAAACGTGTAAGAGTTTGGCTGCTTGAAGCGATTCGTTAAAGCGGCTAAGACATTGTTTCTGGACTTTGAAGCATTTTACAAGCATTAGTGGAGCAGAACAGAACACCTCAAAGCATATCTTTCATTGTACGGTTACATAAATTATGCATGTAATGTATTTATTTACATATGTTGCTATACAAAATGACTTAGAGGACAAAATAAAATTAATAAATTAATCAATAAATAGGCATCTTAAAGCAGCAGTACAAAAACCATCTTTCAGGAGCTCCGTGATGTGGATGGGTTTGCAGAAACCTCAGTTTTGGTAGCTCTATATCTCGGCAACTCTTAAGGCAACATGAATTGTCCCAATTTCTTTCAACATGTGTTGGGGGATGGTTATAAGGGTCCCATGAGAGTCAGTGTTTCATAACATACTGAAAACAAAATGCTTTTCTACCTTCCATCAGAGTATAAATTCCTGCAAAGGCACAAACATGGCTAGCAAGAAGTAGCTAGTAATGCCTGTTATGGTCACATTGCTTACATTTTTGGTCAAACGATATTTAAATATTCCCTTGTTTATCATTATATTATGCTTTACAGACACAGGACGTAGCTAGCATATACTCCAGAATGCTAAAGTGGATAACAACACATTAATGGTAGTGGGGATCAGCAAGGGATCCTGCTAATCTGCACCCATTAGCTTTGATCAATTGTTAGAGACTCCCCAGAAGTATGACCTTATAAAAATATAAGAAAAACATCATCTAATGAAAGTTATTAAAGGTGGAGACACAATTTGGTGGACAATCGCCATCTGTTCACTTGATCTTGGGGTTCTTTATCTGGAATTCCTTACAAACGAAGGAAGGGGGACGAAAGAGTCTGGGAGAGGGGAAGGAAGAAGCGAGGGATAAGTAACATGGGTGTCCATAAATGATAAATCCTATTCTGGCAGACCAGACCAGAGTCAGGAAGTTGAAGTAAAGTTTGGAATCTCGACAGCCTTTGCTTCCACCTCCCCAGCTCCTTGGAATGGCCGCTTGCATGTTTCTCAGCCCCGACACCTCCTTATCACAGACCTGTCGAGGGCTGGAGAGCTCAGTTCACACGGCACGCAAGGCAACAGAACAAAGATAACCCCATAATCCCCATGCCCTCACCTCCTCACATCCATCCCCCACCCTCATAATCCCAGTTTCTGCTTAGACAATGGGAAGAGCATGTGGTTTTCGCCATCTTCTCTGGTGCTCTATTCTGGAGCCTGATAGTATAACGTCTGGCAGAAGTTCTGCTTTCTTCCTGAATTCCACACTGGGAGGTCAGTGACGAGGTAAGGCATGGGGATGAAAATATTTCAAGGCAAAGAAACTTTGAAATTGCTCAGTTAAGCAAAGGAACGCAATTGAGACTCAAGGACCTTGGTAGTATTTAGGCCTCTTTCACAAGGAGGACATAAACTTAATGTGGCACTTCCCACTGCACACAGCATGTCCAGATAGTGTCTGCGTAAAACACCGCTCCGGGTGTTTCTCATAGTCCAAGAGAGCATCTCATTCCGGATCACTCTGGTTAGTTTCACACATTTCCTTTTTCTTGAAAGACTTCCCAGATAATGAAGTTGCTTTGCCTCCAATGGCCAGTATCAAATGCATTCAGCCAATCAGGAAGCTGTATATTGACACAGAGCTGAAGGGGAGCGGGGTGCAGATATGGCGCAAAGGAGACTGGATCTAGGCGGTTTCTGCAGGCATCTTGCTTCTGCCAGGGTCACTGAAATGACCCTATGGTGTGTAGAGTTCACAGATCCTCTAAACCCAAGCTTCCATGATAGAGAGATACCCACTTAGAGAGAACTTCTTGATATTAAAAGTCACTGAAAGGTATCACGTGTATCATGGTGTAACAGGCATAGTTTTTAGAACATGCTTGTGGTTCTTGCTCCTACTGGATGAAGAATAGAACATGTGTTCCTGTGAAATACTGACTTTAGTATTAGGTCCTCTTTAGGGTTTGTACATGATCAGTTATTGCACTACATCAGGAGTAGCTCTGCTAAACTATATTCCACTCAAAAAGAGATTGGTCAAAGTAATCAAGACATTTTGTCTTCTTGTCTCTCATGTTTCATGTTCCCTTCCTTTTGTTCCCAAAACAAACATGAAACACACTTTCTCACATAAGGGCAAATCTAAATACATCCACTAAGTGCAGTGTTACAACACACAAGATTATAACGGCAAGCGTTTCCCAACTTCTCATCCCTTCCTAGTGTCCTCTTGTAAAGTCATGTACAAAAGTATCTCAGATCAGTCGTGAAGGTTCTAGATCTTGGAACTGTCCTTCTTCTGTGGGATGTCTTCTGCCTTGATTGCGGCCTGTTGCTTAGAAACTACTTCCTTCTGATATGCAGTTTCTTTACAGTCCCTTCTCCTTGGAAACTAAGATATCAAAATGTCCCCATTTCTCAGTGTCTTTAGCCAAGCAACACAACTTCCCTGTCAAACCCTCTCAGGACTATCTGCAACCACACTCTGCCACCACCATGCCTTCGAACTTATACTGGTAGGTGACCACACCTGCATCATCCAGGTATAGTAGTGAGATGGGATCAAGTTTAGTGGGTACACAGCAGGCTCTGGAGACCTTGTCTGGACTTTTGATGCTGACCAGTGTCTGCACAATAGCATGTTTTGTAGGTGTGACATGTTTGGTCAAGGGGTAGGTACAAATTCCTGCGCATTCATACGCCTCATAGCCCTGAGGTTCTAAGATCCAAGAGTCCCAGCCAATGTCTTTGAAGTCGACGTAAAGGGAGCTCTTCTTGCAATGGTTGCCCTTTGCATTCCTTCGAATCCTGGAGGCTGTGTCATAGATGAGGTTGGACCGCATCTGGAGGAGAGCTTCTTCATCCAGTTCATCCTCCTTGCTCTGTCCTCCTTGTCCCACAATTCCCATTTCCCCCCAGAGGTCTGTGAGCTCCAGTTCCAGGTTACCATTTAGGCCTGGACTGGTTGTTTCATGTTTGATCATCTCGCTCAACTCCTGTTTGTCTCCTCTGTGGTCGCCACTCTGGTCATTGGAGAAAACAATCATGATAGGTTTGTGCCTCTCTTCCGGGCTGGTCTCAATCTCCATGTCCCCACCTGTGGTGGTTTCTCTGAACTCTGACTCATTCTGTCCAGCCATGTTCTGCGAGTTCAGGCTTGCAATGTGGACTTCCAGTCTGTGGGTGGTGCCATAGCCTGACTTGCGCCAGTGGTGCACGGCAGCAGTCATGTCGAATGACTCCCATCCGTTGTCTGTGCCATAAACCTGCCGTGATGCCAGCTCCTCTAACCGTGTCTCTCCCTCTCCTCCTTCCTCGAAAACATCCCCTCGTCCTGGCTGACTGCTGTTTGTGCCTCGTTGCACCACCTCATATATGGTCACCTTGCGGTCGACACCAGCGTATAGGTGACGGTCAGTCTGGATGAGGGTATAGAGGCGCAACTCTGCAGCCGTGACTCGTTCATGATGCGGAACAGAAACGTTGAAGTGGAGGAGGTGATGCCTCGCACCGTCGCTACCCACTTTGCACGGGGAGGAGTCTGTAAAAGGCAGCAAAAACAACAGCCACACATGAGCAAAACCCAACGAGGTTCCTCAGTTAATGATAAACCAGAGTGGAAATACATTTGTAGAAATACTCTGATTAAATTCACGAAACTTCAGATTGTTTTTTGAACTGCCCTTTACCCACACAGCTTACTGCATTTATGAACAGTATGCCTTCTCATTAGCTTTGTAAATGTGTTTCACATACTGTGACAGATTGGAAAACATTTTTATATTATATCAAAAATAATTTAACTGCATATCATGCTTCAGGGAAGTCTTCCAGTTAAATACAAATGGGGAATGCCAGTAAACGATGTAATTTGAACACTTGGTCACAACATCTCCTAAGAAGACAGTAGAAAATTCTTAGCAGAAACAAGAAAGAAATGTTACCTTCATTTTTGTAGCTGCGTACAATGTTGGCGGATGGCATGGCCGTGCGGTCATTAGCGAATCTGTTGTACAGTTCCAGCATGTATTCTGGGGGCTCCACTCGGGGGGCCCCTGGCTGCATGGGTGGCCCACGCCCTGACAGGTTGAAGGTTCGAAGAAACTGCCCCCGCAGACTCTCCAGCAGGCTCTGCATGTCCTCCTCACTGTCCTGCTCCAGAAAAGAGGGGTCCACTATCCCTCCACGCCCGTCATCTATTCCCGGGGCAGGACGATGCCTCTCCGGGGAGCTGATGGGACTGGTGTCTCCAGAGAGAGGCCCCAAGAGGAGCAGGAGGATTGGGAGAAAAGGCTTGGTGGTCGCTAACCAACATTTCCAAACCCCAGTGCCAGCCATGGTCAGAGGCAAAAGGGGTGTGGGAAGCGTGTATCAGCTGTAGGTGCTCTCCAATGTGCAACAGGTTTTACACAAGAAGAGAATCCTGGTGGATCCAGGGAGAAACTCTAACTCCAGGTCTAGTTTGATTTTGAAGAGCTTGCAAAAGACCACACTAGGCACTTGCTGATCCAGGTGGTTCTTGACTGTTCTTGTCCAGAAGTCAGTGCTGGTGCTGGGCTGGAAGGTCAAGGGTTCTGGCTATGTGGAGCTGGACACTGCTCTCAGTTCTGCAGTGCTCCTACTCCAGATCCCGGGGCATTTATGCCTCCATGCACCTTTTGATGTGTATTTGATGTCTGAAGAGTTTGACTTGAAGGGTGGCTTCACTGAGCTCTACTGTGGCATCTCGTTTCTTCTTTTCTTGTGTTTTTTCCTCTCTCTCTCTCTCGCTCTCTCTCTCACTATCTCTTGCTTTCTCTCTGTCCCTTATCTATGAGCTGGGAAGCTCTGCATTTCAGTCCTGGTGGTGTCCCAGTGTGTGCATGTGCGTGTGTGTGTGTGTGTGTGTGTGTGTGTGTGTGTGTGCGCTGTTATCTACTTTCTTTCCTTAATGAGGACTTTGTAAACATCGTTCTGATACCAGCAGAAGCCTCTTCCTTGTTAGGGTGTTTTTTTGTTTGGGTGGGTGAGCCAGGGAAGATTTGGGCCTACTGTTTATTTGTTTCTCCAATGGTGTGGTTCGAGTGTTAGGCCACTGCTTCATTGTCCATTTCTTTCGGACAAAGTTCCTGATATTCTCTCGTATGGCAGGAGAGATATCTGTGGCCACGTCTCATCAAAACAGGGAAATTGAAATGAAATGAGGTGTGAGGAGCAATGGCCTCCACTAGGAACTGTCAGCCTTTCTGTATCTTTGTGAGTATTAGAAGATTTGGAAAGTTGATGAGGGTGGCAAATTACACAAAATTTTGAATGTTGTCAACTGCATGCATAACCTGAGAGTGTTCATCTGGATCAAAAGGAAATATGATGCAATAGTACCAATTTCTGTAGTCTTTGCTTTGTGTCTTGTTCTCATGACCACATGAACGTTGTGCTTGTTAAAGTGAACACAGATCATAAACATACAACATATTATGGGAGAGGGATTCATTGAACATTTTGTTTTTCAGTGAGCTCCGAAACAACAATGGCTTTTACAACAAATATCTCACTTCAGGGAGAATGTTGGTCCCTGATACTCAAGGATGAATTAAATGGGCAGAAATGGAACTTGTAGTCCTGTCTAATTTCATTTCCCACATGGTTGAGACAGCTGCGACAGTCCAGAATTAACAACTGAATAGTTATTTTGGTAATTTTACGTTATTCTAAAGTGTCTAATGTAGCTAAGCAGCTATCCTGCTTGATTGTTAACTTTACTGATTATCTGACATAATACTGCACTACTCTACTCAAAAATGACACCATGTACACAGTTGTGCATAGTCTCTGCACCAGTTATTCCAGCTCTATCGAAGTTCAAATTTTGGTTCTTTATCTGGGTGCAAAATACATCCCAAACCTCCTGAATGACACTTGAGACCCCCTGAAAGCCTCGAAAGGAAATTTTAGGGGGTCTCTGGAAAAATCACCAAAACTTCAAGTGACACAAATTGAGACACAAGTGTTTGCTTGAGTTTCATTTTGTACCTCCCCATTCAACAGATATTGTTTTATTTTGACCGCCCTCCACCCTCACAAATATTTTGTTGTGTTTCGTCTATTTCCCACTACCCACCCCACTGCTGGTGACAAAAAATGTTGGTGGAGAACTTTATCATTTTGTCTGCCCAGTCTAGTCAACAAATATTTTGTTTCACTCCAAACCGTTTCGCACCTCTCGATTCGACAAATATTTTGTTTTGTCCACTCATTACCGTCAACAAATATTTTGGTTAATTCCTCATACTCACCACCCACTATCCAAATATTTTGTTTAGTTTGACCACCCTCCACCCTGAAAAATATTTTATGTTTCATGAAATTCCCAAAACCCCACCCCCGACGACAAAAATCTTTTGATGGACCCCTGATTGCCACTGGGTACTTCACACACTGTTCTTTATTGTTATGTCTGCCTGTCCCCCTCAACAAATATTTTGGTTCATTTGTGCCCCCCCGAATATTTGTGACAGTGGTTAGTCACACTGTTTTTTATCCCACAGTCTGTTGTACTGAATATGGTTAAAATCACAGATAAGTGAAGTGATCACTTAGCAAGTCAAACTAAATTGGGCTCTAAATAATTATTACGTGCAATATCTTATCATTATGTGTAATAGTCTCACCATGTGAAATATCACTTCTTATATCAATAGTACTGATCTACTACTGATCTCTAGTACAGCAATAACAGACTCCTAACCACCGTTTGCGTTACTAGTAAATTACTTAACTGTAAGTTTTTTATCTATAGTATTAATACTCCAGAATTTTGTGTATACAGCATAGTGTATTTTCTTACAGAGCATAATTGAGTATAAGAGTTTAGTATAAGACAATATTTTACACTCTTTTTGTCTCTCTGTGCCTGTGCAGTTGTAACATTATCAATTGTTATTGTTTTAAAGCATTTTTAAATATTATTGGTCCTCCGGGATCAATAACATTTTGTGATTCTGATTCTGATTCTTAATTACAGGTAACCAGTCAGACTTTCCTAGAACTGGACATCCAAGAGATGTAGAACTATACATTCAAGACTCGTTTTAAAAAATAGCTGATCTTTTTCTGTATACCCAGTTGGTGTCTTACAACATGGTCATCATCTGTTTCTGCATTCCATCTCTAGAATACGCAAACCAAAAATAAATGCTCACGAATTTATTGCCGTGCGTTATTCACAATTTACCATCTTTGCGTGAAACCTCTGCATCTATTTCAGCGCTCGGCTGTCAGCGAGGCAGCTCATAAAGTAGCAGAACTTCAGTGGTGAGTGTTGCTCTGTGCTCACACGTCAAACAAACAGCCATTTCGGAAGTGCTGGGAAGCTCTTATCGCAATCGCTCTGGGGCCGCCGAGGCCTCGCAGCCGGCGGATAAACCACAGCAGAGCCCAGGGCATGTCAGAGCGGCCCCCCCAGTGCAGCCCCACATAGCGAACACAGCACCATCCAGCTGGGATGCTTGGCGTTGTTGGAATTCTCCGAGGCGGAGGGGAGCAGGACGTCCCCTTTGCTCCACTTTGGGCTGATTGAGTAGCAGCTCCTGCCAGTCGTCGTTTTCAGCCTGGTAGAGCTTCACAACTGGTCTCGGATCAGGGCGAACGGGGGAAAAACGTGCCGGCGCTCAACAAAGCAAAGGTCCCGGCTGAAGGTCAGCTATGCAGAGAGTGCCTTACGTGTGTCTGATTAGAAATGACACATGGGGTCAATGGTCACCGCGATGGACACTTAAAAGTGTGTGCGGAGGAATGTGCAAAAATATTGACCCAGTGACCAAACGTTCCAACCTTTTCATCCCCTTTGGGGAGTCTTAGGATGCTTGATGGCCTCTGGAAAAATCACCAAAACTTCAAGTGACACAAATTGAGACACAAGTGTTTGCTTGAGTTTCATTTTGTACCTCCTCATTCAACAGATATTGTTTTGTTTTGACCGCCCTCCACCTTCACAAATATTTTGTTGTGTTTCGTCCATTTCCCACTACCCACCCCACTGCTGGTGACAAAAAATGTTACCGTCAACAAATATTTTGGTTAATTCCTCATACCCACCACAGACTACCCAAATTTTTCGTTTACTTTGACCACCCTCCACCCTGAAAAATATTTTATGTTTCATGAATTTCCCGCCCCTGATTGCCACTGGGTATTGTTTTGCCTCGACAAATATTTTGGTTCATTTGTAACACCTCCCCCCCCCCAATATTTTGACCAAAAGTTCCAACCTTTACATCCCCTTTGGGGGGTCTTAGGATGCTCGATGGCCACATTGGTTATCGCTGTCCCTTGCGAATCTTATAGCAAACAGTCTAGGATCTGTGTCATGGACAGTCTCGCCACAGATTATCAACAACACACTGGATGTTTTTCTATTGATCTCCAGAGACAAGTCCTTCACGCCTAAGGGCTTCATGCTTCTCTGTCATTTTTCAATCATCCTGACAGTTCTCAGACGTCCCACCAGCAGGCCCTTCCTTACTTACGTAATACTTTCCCTGCATCACCCCTGTTTATTTCGTCTGGCATGATAGTGCCTGGATCCCACACTCTCGCTTTATCTCACACGCAGTTGCTTTCGACAACGGATCTCCAGAAAGTTTTTGTTTTTCCATTGTCCATTGGAATTTACACGTGAATTTACCCTTTTCTGACATAAAGGAGAACCCTCGGGGCATTCTAGGCCTTCAGAGATGGCTAACGAGTCCTAGGAACTAAAAAACCCAATTTTCAGGTTTGCATTTTAAAGAAGCACCAACGGTTCTTGTATTTAAAAAGTACTAATTAAATCAGTAATACTCTTCCTTCACTGCTAAGTTTTGGATGGAAACAAGAGGGTTAAAAATACTTAAATTTTCGCTATAAAAACCATAGAATTGGTAATTATATTGCAGTGCTGTCTAGGCAGACAGGCTAAGCTGTTCCACTTGTTAGGCCTTCAAGAGCTGGAGAAGTTTTGGATGGAAACAAAAGGGTTAAAATGGTGAAACACGTAAAATTACAAAACTTAATCAGATAATATTGCTGTGATGTCAAGGCAAACACCACCATGTGAGCTCTCCCATTGGTTAGGTCTTCAGGAGCTGGGCTGAAGGCCTTATCTGGTTCTCATCCTGAAGGACCCCCAGCACGTTTTAGTGTTTTCCATTATCCAGCCGTTCTTGAGTTCAGCTGGCTGTGTAAACACTAAATAGTGCAGGACAGGGGGTTCTCCAGGACTCTTTTGGTAACCACTGCTTTACTTTAACCACCAGTTTCTGACTTTGATGAAGGTAAGTCCAGCTACGTAAGCAGAAGCATCACTCTTGACCTTCTGGAAGATCGCTGACTGTGAGCACGACGTCTGACTAGATTTCAGTCAGTTGCTACAAATGGAAAACAGCAGCAGCAGCTCTATGCCGGGGGTCTTAGTTGAAAAATACCCACTGGCTCAAATATATGTGAACATTAGTGGTGGGCACATTCATTTTGAAAGTTCGTTGCTTTTTTGTCCTCGTGGATGCGCAGCACACAGCCATATTATGTGGACAAAAGTAATGGGACGCCTGACCATTACACCAACAGGGACTTTAATGACACTGCATTCAGATAAATAGACTTTCATATGGAGTTGGTCCCCTTTGCAGCTGCTATTATGGTTCCGCCCCCCCATACTCTGGACTCTGAGGGGAACTTGTTTTTCTATGACAAACTAGGTAAAACGTGAACGCCCTTTGGTTTAATATTTGATTTGATTACATTAATGTTTAAGTTGAGATTTACGGAAATATTTGAACTGCAATGTGTTAAAGGGAACACTGCTGTTAAACACTGCTGTCACTGCAAACCTGTGATGTCTGGACGACTCGATCAGAACATCTCCAGAGCAGCAGGTCATATGGGGGGTTCCTGATCAGTGGTCAGTTCCTACCAAAAGTGGACCAATGACAGTGTCACAGACACCCAAGGGTCTCTGATATATGTGTGTGTGTGTGTGTGTCAGAAGGATGTGGGTTTGCATCTCAAGACTGCTGAGGTTCCCTTGAGCAAAGTACCGTCCCCACACTCTGCTCCCCGGCGCCCCTCGCTGGTGACAACCCCCTTGCTTTACTTGGTGAATGGGTTAAATAAGGAGAAAGAATTTCACTCTGTTCACACTGTGGTGTGGTTTGTTCCGCATGACTATAAGGGGCCACTTTACTTTGTCAGACATTAAAACCAGGTCCCCCTAGTGCCAGTATATGTATATTGGACTTTGTGAAACACAAAAAGTGGCCCAGAGGTCGATCTTATTGTCTCAGTTCATAACCAATGAATATTTTTCACCCCTGTGGCCCTCTCAGTTATGCAGATCAGGTTCTCATCACCATCTACACTGCAGACTTCTCCTACAACTCCACCAACTGCTTCCTGCAGAAGTTCCCTGATGACTCTGGAATACTCGGCCTCGTCACTGATGGGGACGACAGGGAGTACAGAGAACTGACCCGGGACTTTGTGGACTGGTGCCAGCAGAAC
>JBBJLS010000041.1:2667712-2679995 GCA_037577275.1 Bryconaethiops microstoma
AATATTTTTATTTGGAAATGAGGAGAAAATATTGTCAGCAGTTCTTAAAAACTGAGGCAAAGCTGTTCAGTTCAATATTTGCAGCTATAAAAGATAAAACCTGAGAAACTGAACATTTTTGCAGTGGTAACTTATTTTCTCCAGACCTGTATATGCATGTAAACTGCATATAAATAAAATTGCATATATACAGCCTGTATATTACGGAGGTGAAAATCGAGGGTTGTTGAGGGGTCTGCGCTGCAGGTTACTGAGCGACGGCCGTGATTAAGGCTCAGCATGTTCGCAGTATCGGCGTGTTCAGATTGCGCTGCCAAACCCAATCTATCGCTCCACGGTCGGCCTCGTGTTTAGCATAAGATCAAAGGAAGAGCTGTGGATGGTACTTCAAACCCGGCGAGCTCCAGGCTCCGAGGGCCCGGCGGCGTCTGCCTCTCGCATGCAAAACAGCGAAACTCACGCCGCCACGTTTCATTTTTAGCACCTGTTACACTGAAGCAAAGCCAAAAATGGGTCCTGAAAATTACTGCATTTCTTTTTTGTTTCGTTTGTTTTTTTTTTATTTCAGATGTTACTAGCAAATAGTAACAAACCGGACAGATTTACAGACTTTCGTGTTTTTGAAATCCATTCCTTTAAACCAGAATTTGGTAGCCCAATTTCTAAACAAAGTAACAGCATAAAAGTGTCCATTAAATGTAAAACAGACAAGGCCTCTCCTAGAGGCAGCAGGTTTGAAAGTGTATATGCGTGTGTGTGTGTGTGTGTGTGTGTGTGTGTTGGAGATAACACACTCGAGACACAGCCACAATCAGTGGGAATGATTTGCAATTTTTAAACAGATCATTATAGTTGGTATACATTTTATAATGTAGGATCTGTCATGTCCATACATCAGTATGTCTTTAAGGCTTCAGCCGTTTGATTTTCTCCACAGTTCACAACGCCGTACGAACACATTCGAGGACATCCCACCACATGAGCTGCAGCGATGAAGGTGGCACAGAGTTTAAATAAGAGGTTTTTGTTCTCGAGAACAACTGATAAACACATTTTTAACAGAACTCAGATGGATCAAGTTGCTTTTGCCCCTTGAATTCTACACACTTCTACAGTCACAATGGAAGTCAATGGGCAGATGCATCAGTTGTTCCAGCCCGTTGACGTCTACACACTTCCAGTTATAACAGAAGCCGTTGCTTCAGTCTATTGACATCTATACACTTTTACAGTTATAATGGAAGTCAGTAAGCAGATGTCCTTCACCGTGAACAGAAGCAACTGATCCATCTGCCCATTGACTTCCATTGAGACTACAGAAGTGTAGAAATGTATAGACCTCAATGGGCTGGAACATCTGACGCATCTGCCCCCTTGACTTCTATACATGTCAATAATTAGAACAGAAGTCAATGGGAAGATGCATCGGTTGCCTCAGCCCATTGACATCTATACAGTTCTACACTTGCATACTTACTATAGAAGTCAAAGGGCAGATGCATCAGTCGCTTGGATTTGATCCACTTGAAGAATTACACAGTTATAATGGAAGTCAATGGGCAGATGCATCAGTTGCTTTTCCCAACTGGCTTCTATACACTTGTGCACGTTTACATTTAAACAACATCCCAACACGGCCCCTGATACGAGCTGATACGGCGATTAAGCTGGCGCAGGGTTTAATTAAGGGGTTTCTGTTCTCGAGAACAACTCTGCGAGAGTGTGACAGCACCCGGGGAAGCGCTCCAGTAGCACAGACGTTGTGCAAATCCTGTGCATCTCAGGCAAATGGCAATTTTATGACTCACAAATCTGCACAGATGGGTGTGAAACCTGTGTTACTGGAACGTGCCCCCCCCTTTAGTCTTTCACAGAATGATCCAGGGTGCATCAATTTGGCCTTCTCTCATCACCGCTGTTAACAGCAATACTCCAGTGCTTTTTAGGTAAATCTGCCATACTTAACTGAAATTTAACAGCATTCAACAATTCCTCACAGTTTTAGAAATCCCAGTGAGGTGTTCAAGTGGGATAAACCAAGAAGGGGCAGAAATTCGTCGGCTCTTACAGAGCCATTCATGGGTCAGGATGGCTGAAAGCACAAGTAGCCGCCTTCACAGGCCTCCTTAACTGTGACATTACAGACTGTCTCCCCGACACACATTTTAAAGGGGACTCGACCATCCTCTCTCTCTCCCCATATGAACCTGAACATCCGCTCTCTCTCCCCATATAAAAACAGGGCTGACATGAGGACAAAAATAAATGTTTTAAACGATCAATACTTGGCCCCTGGTAATCTGAACGATTAGCAGTGTACAAGTGCACTGGAGAGAATATTAACGGATGTTTTGATGTTGGAATCATGCCCATAGTTCAAAAACTGTAGGAGATGAAGAGCCGCCAAATTCCAGCTATAAAAAGAAAAAGAACACTTAAGAAGAACATCAGTGTGACTGCGTCAAAGAAGAAAAGTCTGCACACTTATAATGGGGTCCAACACACTAGACTGTTTGGGTCCTAGTTACCTTGTAAATGTGAAATTGGTCTTTGTCTGACTAAGGCTACAATATACAGTAGCAAACATGATCATGGACAAGAATGTTTTATAAAAAAACCCAAATAAAATGTATATATAAAAAAGAAAACACAACAGAAGTCAAATAAAAATGGGGAAAACCCCATCTGAATCACAATTATAACAGAAGTCAATGAGAAGGTACAGTTGCAACTGCCAACTGGCTTCTATTATACAATTATAATCACATTTTTAATGGAGATCAATGGGAAGAAGTATCAACTGCTTTTGCCTATTGGCTCCTATACACTTCTACACTTCCACAGTTGTACTGGAAGTCAATGGGAAGATCTATCAGCTGCTTCAGCCCATTGCCTGCGATACATTTAATCATTTATACAGCAACAATAGAATGAGCAGACAAATCAGCTGCTTTTGCCTATTGGCTTCTATATACTGATACACTTCCATAGTTATAACAGAAGTCAACAGGCAGATGGATCAGCTGCTTTTGCCCATTGGTTTCTATACACTTTTACAGATCCACTGTTATAATGGAAGTCAATAGGCAGATGCACAAGTTGCTTCAGCCCTTTGTTTTCTGTATACTTAACCATTTATGCAGTTATAATGGAAGTCAATGGGCAGACGGATCAGACGCTATTGCCTATTGGCTTCTATACATTTCTACAGTTATAATGGAAGTCATTGGGCAGATGCCATCAATTGCTGTAGCCTACTGACTTCTATACACTAACACTTCTAAAGTTACAACAGAAGTGAATGGGCAGTAGGCTTCACATTGACTTCTATAACATTTTATTCTATTCTTCCGTAAGTACAGTGAAATTATGTCCCACAGAAATTGACTATGCTACAGATGTGGCAGACAAAAAGAAACAGTGGAGTTTTCTTTTCCAGAAGGTGGAGAGAACGGCCATGTTCATCCGTGAAAAATGTGTGTGTGTGTGTGTTTTGTGGAGAACCACCATTACATCAGTTCTTAACAAGACAATCTTGTAAAGGAAATAGACTTTTAGTTTGCACCTTTTTTTTTACTTATTACAAATAAAAACAAGACAAAAGCATATCCATACAAATAGCTTGAAATAAACCAACACCGCCACCCCCTTCCGTTCAACCCCCCCACCACCCCCCCACCCCCCCAAACCAATGCCCACCCTTTCTCTCTGTCTGCGGACAGTGACGACACAAACCGAGCACACACACGTACAGACACACACACCTGAACCCCTTCCCTCGAACTCCGTGAACAACCCTTTCACTTCTCTCACAGCTACATTCTCATGCTACCTTTTCCTCTTTTTTTTTTTTAAATGGGGGAGGGGGAGGGCTGGACGAGGGCCAGAAACAAACAAACGTCAGGAGCAGCATTCCATATATTAAAGATGAATAGTCCTACTTTTTTTAAATTTTATTTTATTCTTTTACCTTTCATTTTTTTTTGGTGCATTTCATTCATTCATTTTTCTTTTTTTTTTTTTTTGGTGCATTTCAAGTAATCCGAAGCCTCTGAGGCGGCCTCGTCTTCAAGCTGCGCTAATAAAATAGACTGAAACCTCCCTAAAAATAAAAACTACATTCAGACTCCGAATCTCTGCCGTCTCTTCCGTAAACCTCACGATATGAAAGACGTCCCGCTTCGGAGCTTATAGGCACAGGCTTTTGTCTCTAAGCTACCGTTCCGTAACCGCTACGACTCCACGAGCACAAATAACAACCTCCCTTTCCACCATCACGCACTTCTATGCACTTCTTTTTCTCACCTGTTTATGTTTTTTTGTTAATATATATTCATATATTATGCATTTTTTTTCCCCCCCGTAGTTGCAAATAAATTAGTGAAACTGTCCAGTAAAATCAAACGGCTCTAAGAGCACAACGTATTTCAGGATGTCCACAAATAGCCTAAAAGGTACAATATATCTCTAAAACCATGTCGATAACACTATAGTGTGCAAATGAACGACTACGTTAAGGAAACCCACAGGGAAAACCGAAGCCACTAAGGAAAAGAACTACGTAAATATATTCTCCTCTGTATATAACTATGCTTTGACATATATTTCGATTAAATAAATACTTCTTCTTATAGGTTATAGATTTCTTTCTGTAAACTATGTACACGGGGTGAGGACGTCCAGCCCGAAGGAGACGCGGCCGTGCCCTCGCGGCGTGACGGGAGCGAGAGAGAACCTCTCCTCCGAAGCCCCAGGCCCTCCTCGCTGCTCCGCTGTGGAATGTGCTCGCTGCCTTTATTACTACTCACCTGTTCCTTCAGATCCTCCTCCTTTTTATTTTTTCCGGAGGGTTCGGACAGAGCAGAAGGAACGCAAACGCCCACACGCGCGAGGGTGCGTCAAACGCCACTGTCCTTAGAGAGAGAGCAAGAGATGGATCAACCTGAAATCCAAATCTGACCCATCTGGAAACATCCCTCACCACCACCGCCCCCCGCCCCCCACCCCCGGTTCCCACCCTCACCCGCACAATCTCATGCTGCAGTACGTTCCTCACGACGACGACGACACGTCTTCAGTCCTTTTACTGCCCTTGGTGGAGAAAGAAAACCAAAAAATAAAAAAACCCAAAAAATAACAAAGGTGGCAAAAGTTGAGGGCGTTAAAAGCACCGAGTCAGGGCGAGAACAAGAAAGAAAGAAAAAAAAAAAACAGTAATGCCCTCCGCCGGACGCCCAACGGACATTTCATTCGAGGGCATCGGCTGCGAAATCCGGCTGAAGGGTGTTTCACTGCCGCCACGCAGGCTGACACTTTAATAATATTCCAGGTAGACGACGCCCATTTATATGAACAATAAAAGGATTTTTAGAGCCCAAATGTTGCTTCTTCAGTTTAGAATCGCAGCTGGGAGGCTAACGATGCTAACAAACACTAGAACTCAATAGACACCCAAATAGCCCAGAACCTCTCTCAACTCTTTATTAAGGTGTACAAGACTTGTGGACGAGGTTCAGGACTCAGTATCACTTACTGTGAGCTGTGAAAATGAGCCGAACTGTTTTATTAAGGTGTGTTAAGACTTGTGGGTGTGGTTCGAGGCACAGCATGACTTACTGCGAGCTTTAAGATGTCAATTAAACCACACTGAGCGTATCTGGGGTCGGGAAATTTTGAGGGCATATCTGGATGACTGTTGACGTCTAGAGGTTGGTAGCAACATTACTGTTCCAGCACTAAACTTTTAGAAGCAAGTTTTGGACTCTAAACTGTGGGAAAGTGTGTAAATTTCTTACATCACCTGGCCTGACCTCATGTGACCAGACCAGGGCCGTTCCAGGTCCAGCAGGAGTTTGGTGATTTTAATGCTAAGTGTGATCGCCCGATTAAATTAGAAAACCGTGACGAACGGTGGAATTGAACACTCATGGCCCAGTTCAACCAAACAATGCTAACTTGGCTACCCATGAGCGAGTAATAGCATCAGTTACTGCTCACAGTAAGACACCTCAGCAGCGCTTGATTAAACCAAGCTATGGAAAGCAAAAAAAAAACAACAACAACAAAATGTCTATAAAGGGCGTCTTCTACAAATTCCTCAGGGTAGTAGAAGTAGTTGCTGAGAAGAATGACATCACACCAGTGCTTGGTCAGTGTCCCACGGCTCCCAGAACGGTGAGGTGGGGGTGGATGTTGGACAGTGCAGGAAGATTTTTCTTAAGACTAGCTAAAAGACTACACCTGACACATTACTAGAGTAGCTGCAGACCCTCTGGAGAGGGAGTCGGAATCAAATAAAAATGAAACCGACGACGATGACGTTAACGAGAACGATGACATGCCCACACACCTTTTTTTTTTTGTGTGTTTTGTTTTTGTTTTTTTGACCCCCCCGCCCCAAAAAAACCCAAAAAACGTTCCTGCTGTGTGATCTGAGCTCTTGGTAGAAGCAGCCCTTTTCTCACGGATCTCAGAACGGTGGAAATTGTCGGACGCAAAACAACGATAATACTGCTCTCAGATCTGCGGCAAGAGGCAGCTTGCACCAATCGGGTTACTCTTTTGTAAGTGCAAAATTCCATGCTCTGATAGGTCAGCTGACCGGTCAGGCGACCTAGCCCTGTGTCTGGACGGTCCAGTCTGATTGGAGGAGGATGGAAGGCGGTGACAGACTGTGTACGATTGGCCCAGAGAGAGGTCGAGTAGGCAGTGGGTGTGGTTTATGATACACATTCTCTGGTATGATGCACACCACTTTCAGGGGTGTTCAAAGGTTCAGCTCTCTCAGAGCTTTTTAAGAGCGAGAGCCTCTCTCCGTCGCTGGACGGGACGATGGCGAGGTAGGGGAGCGGCGAAGGGAAGGGAAAGGAGGATCTGATTGGACGACGGCAGGCAGTGATCCTCTGCCCCTCTGCTGCTGATTGGACGAGGCAGAGGATGGTACGCAGGTGGAGGGAAACTGTTTTTGACTGGTCAAATTTTGCGTGGGATCGGTGAGGCATGACTGTGCTCCCTCTGATCTTCCTCCGCATGACTTCTGTTCTTCGTGCGCCTCTAGAGAGACTGCAGTGGAGGAGTCCTGCTTCTACCCTTCCAGTCTTCATTTGAAAATTTCCAGCCAGGTTCTGGGTTCACATGCTTCAGGCTTCTCAGAGTAAGAGTGAGGCCCTTTTCAGCCTGTACTGGTAAAGACACAAAGAGCAGAAACCGAACCCAGATCAGTGTTCTTACTTTAGAAAGGTTCCCAGCCTGCAGAGACTGGAACAGTTCTTGTTTCCACCCTTCCAGACTGCTTACTGAAGGTAGAGACCCAGGACATGGCTGCAGAAGGCTGGAAGCAAAGTGGACAGTGCTGAGATGGGTTGGAGAGAAGGTGGGCAGGTGGAGGCTTCGGGGGGTGGGGGTGGGTTGTGGGGGGGCGGCGGAGTAGGAGAGGATGTGCTCTTATAGACTGCAGCCCAGCGTAGGGTTCTTCTCCTGAGTGAAGCCGAGGCGGCGGAGGCTGGCGCTGGAGTAGCCCTCGTCACTGCAGCTGCTCCGCAGACTGCCTCGCTCGTCTGAGTCGCTCACGCTGCTGGTGCTCCACTCCAGGTCCCCCAGCAGGTAGTCCGTACCTTCTACGTCCACGTCCAGCTCTTCTGTAACACACAAAGGCACGCACATGATTTACAACATGCATAATACCCTGCATGTTGGCGTGGGGTTGCTGGAAAGCTGGAAAAGCCACTGGACGCCCGAGAAAATCCTTCCTCCCCTGTCGTCAGGCTCTATAACTCCTTCCATGGCAAACACCCTCACAATAATCTGTGCAAACACCTGTTGCTACTCGTGTGTGTAATTTATTCTGTTGAGCTAAATATTATGTGAATCTTTATTAAGTTCTATAATTTTTATTAAGTTCTACAATTCTAGGTTCTATAGTTCTAGTGTTTAGAATTTGGGCTCTACAATTCTGACCAAGACTCAAAGGCTGTCTTAACAAAATGAAACCTCCATTTCATGCAAAAGCTTAATTAAACAGCCAATCAAAGTGCCTAATTTCTTCTGTTGTGCCAAATCTGTATTATGTGCAGTCTCTTATGTGCAAAATCATTACTCAGATCACTACTTACGTGCAATAATTATGTGTTGTGGTTTATGTGCAGTAGTCTTATCGTGTGCAATTTCACTACTTACGTCACTACTATGTGCAATAACAGTACATAGAACAAATCAATACCACTATTTGTGTTACTAATAAACTATTTCAGCAGTAATTTTATTTATTTATCTATAGTATTTATATCCACCTCTCTTTTGGACCTCGTACATGTTGTGTATAGAGCGTAGTGTATTTAGTACAGAGTATTTCTGAAGAGTATTTTGACTTCATACAATATTTAACATTGTTCTTGTCTCTGTGTCTCTGTGTGTCTGTGCAGTCGTAATAAAACCAATTTTACTCAAGGATCAATAAAGTTTTCTGATTATGAAAAACTTTTTGAGGAGAAAAATCCACCAACTCATCCAATCCACCCAGTTTAGTCTTGTTTGACCGAAAAGAACTGTTCAAGTGGTGGTCAAAATAGTGAAGAGTGGACAAACTTTAATATATGCAAATGAGCAGTGTTCAGGATCAGTGACAGCCAATCAGAATCTTCCTGTTCCAGAGATGTTATCACCTCCAGTGGAACAGGTTTCGTTGACCTTCGAATCAAATCCATCCAAGATTGGTTCCATTTACATGGAAATGGAGAGAAATCTGAAGGGAGTCTTTCAATGGACGGGGATCTCAATAAAAAATGAAGATTTAAAAGCAAAGTGGTGTGAACAACTCGCTAAAGTTTGGTGAGTTTCCAAGAGAAAAAGGCAGCAATCCTCTTCAGGAAACAAACTTTAATACCATTTTCCTGCAGATTTTCTATTCTATTATTCACTCAGATTAACTGATTGGGAAAATATAATAAATGTTTATATTTGCAGGAGTGTGTTTACCCTTTTCTCAACAAAATGGAAACTGACCAGGGGTGCCCAAACTTTCGCATGTGCCTTTAGCATCACACCCCCTGTCTGTAGGTGAAACAGTGTATATATATTAAATGTATGCATCCAGTTGTGAGGGAGGGCTATAAAATTGAACTTGCGTGTATTAATATGCAGATGCTTTTACTGTGTGTGTGTGTGTGTGATTTTATTTCATGTGCAGTTGTAGAAATCAGTGAGGGTCTGTGTGTGTCTGTTAAAATCAGAATTAGGAAACTTTTTTGATTCCGGAGGAAACTGTTTATGTTACGAACACACAGACACAAAGACAAGAACAATATAAAATATAAAGTCAAAATACAACTCTCCAGAAATACTCTGTATTAAATACACCACGCTTTGTACACTAAACACTGTGGTCAGTTAGAGAGGCGGACATAAAATTACTGAATTACTTAACAAATTTGGATTTGTCTGAGATGCTACTGGAAAAGGATGTGTGTGTGTGTGTGTGTGTGTGTATAAGAATGTGTGTGAATGAGTGTGCGTGTGTGTGTGTGTATGAGAATGTGTGTGTGTGTGTATGAGAATGTGTGTGTGTGTGTGTGTGTGTGTGTGTGTGAGTGAGAGCGTGTGTGTGTACCTTGGTCAGAGTCGGATTTGTCTGATGAGACGGTGGAGCCCACGCTGTCCATGCGCGTGCGCTCCACCCCCAGCTGCTCCAGTCGTCTGCGCAGGTGCCTCCGCTCCCGCTGTAGCTGCTCTATTGTGTGCTGTGCCTTCCTCTCACTTTCCTCCAACCTCTAAACACACACACACACACACACACACACACACACACACACCCCCCAAGGGTCAGCTCTAACTGTGTACACTACAATACATTCTCTAAAAGGTCTCTAAACATCAAGTTTCAAAGCTACAATTCCAATTAAATTCATTCTTCCAAGTCACCGAAATTCATTCATGCATGATTTCAGTGACTTGAAGAGATCAAAGAAAATACACTTTACTAGAAGGGTTGCGTTCGTAAGCCTACATGACATCTACGTAACCCTTTATTGATCCAAAAACACTTTCCTTTATAAAACACAATCAAAATAACTGATTTTCAACTTCACCAAGGACTTACTGATGGCATTTGAACAGATTATTGCATATTAATGGTTGCTGTGGACATTCTCTCCTGAATAAACAGGTACACGAATCAAATAAACTCTTTTCTGATCAGCACCTGGTCATGGTTTGTTGTGCTGAAAAGTTCGTATCGTTCTTATATGGCTGTTTAGGGACCCGAGTCTTCATCAGTCATAATAAACCACACACACACACACACACACACACACACACACACACACACACCTTGATGTGTTCCTTGGCCTTCATTAGTAGGCTAAGGGTAGTGTGCCTGTTGGAGTCTGGTCCCAGAGGCACCAGGGACTTCAAGCGTTCCAAACATAGTCGTAAATGTGCCCGCCTGGGAGAGAGAGAGAGAGAAAGAGAGAGAAAGATGAATATTTTCTTTTTAAGTACACACTTGTGATGCAAGCCTGCAAACACTTCCCTATGAGGTATGATTTCTGATTTTAAAGGGTCCGTACTGATCATTCGTCTTTATTTATTTCCCTGTGGTCCATTTATGACGTGTGGATTTTTATAAAACCAAAAAGTCATAATCCACTTTTAAACGACCATCTTTCAGACACTCTTAGAATTTAAAATGCGGTATTGGTTACTGTGCCTTTAAGACCGATGTGTAAATGAGCTCTGTTCTGATTGGCTGTCCTGTATTGAGCCCCATTCAGAAAGCAGCCCAGGTTTAGCAGAGCTCAACTGCAGGCGTATGCAAATTCATTTGTTTACATGATGCCATAAACTAGGCTGTTCTTCCATATTTGGACTGTATGGGCTGGGAAGAGAACGCTATGTTCTGAAGCTCTTAAAAAGTGATAAAACAGTTTTTTTCCATGATATTTTTGGCTCCTAAGTGGTGAAATGAATTTCTTGAGATCCTCAGAATTGTTGAGACCCTCACTGTCTTCAAACAGAGACTGAAGACCCTCTATAACTCCTCAGCCTGTCTCACACCCACACAATAATCTGTACAATAACCTGAGATCTCTCTGGTTTAAATCATCATTATGTGCATCATCTTATTACAACATGCAATATTCTTACCATGTGCAATATCACACAGTTTTTGTATTGGGTGCTAAAAAAAATTACCATCATGTGAAATATCACTAATAATATCAATATTAATGATCTACTACTGATCTCTGTTAGAGGAATAACAGACTTCTAACCACTATTAGTGTTACTAGTGATTCACTTAACTGTAAGTTATTTATCTTTAGTATTAATACCCTGTATTTGTGTATATAGCGTATTTCATATTTAAGCATTACTGCATAGTTTTTATCTGATTTATTTAGACTTTGTAGTCTTTGTGTCTGTGTGTGATTGTGCAGGTTTCTGATTCTTCACTGAGCACCGAGCAGAACATTTCCTTATTCATGTCATAAACGTTACAACCAGCATTAAAAAAACTTCTGTTTATGATCTGAGAGGTAGAGTCTTAAGTCTGAGTCTGGGTTTACTAGTGTGAGGGACATTTTCTTGTGGACCACAAAGCACCCAAGCATCACTCTGGACAAGATCACCTGCCAAATGCTGTAAATGTTAATGTGAATATGGTTCCTTTAAGATAATCGCATGGTAAGGGTACGGTTTTTAGACCCCGTCCCCTAGATCCTACATTTCAAACACATTACTGTGTTCTCCACGATACAAATACATCAAAAACCTCTGGATCACTATAATGTTTTAACCCTTATAACTCAGCTCCTTATATGGAAGTTCCTCGGTGTGTGTTGGTGCTCGAGGTGTCAGACGTCATGCTGAGCTTTGTTTGGTGTTCCGGTGTCACGTAGAACCAAAGTTACTGTAATTTAAAAAACCTGTAATAATAAAAACCACTACTGCGGTTTAAAAATGGCGTCACACGCAAATGAACATAAAGAACAAAAATGAACAAATTTCTTTAATTTCAGTTTTAGAAACAAAGAAAAAAACACAAGATCTCTGATCCCAGAGAACTCTCAGGATAGTCTCCGCCCACAAGTGGGAGGGGAAAACCCCCAGATGGAGGGGCTCTGGAGAGCGGCCGAGCAGCGGCGCGTCGAGAAAAAGAGCAGCAGAGTGTAGGAGAACCAACACCGGTTCTAGACTGATTTACACTGTACTTACTGAAATCAGAGTTTACTGATACACTCTGAGTTCTGAGGGTAAACACTGGTTCTAGACTGTTTTACACCATTTA
>JBBJLS010000041.1:2692868-2714316 GCA_037577275.1 Bryconaethiops microstoma
TAAAGCTGTCTCTTACACAGAAGGTACACAAACACATATGACTCTCGTAAATAATTCTAAGACAGATCCTACTCATGCTTTAACCATTAGTGATAAGGTAACTACACATAACTCAACAATCTATTTAAGGAATCAAGTAATGAAGAAATGAAAGAATAAATGATTAACAATGATGAAAATGTAAATTTCCTCCAACACTGTCACATCATCACATCACCACATCACATAATCACATTACCACATCGTCATGTCGCCACATCATGTCATCGCATTCCCACATCGTAATATTACCACATCACGCCATCGCATTGCCGCATCATCACATCGCCACATCACATCATCATATTACCACAGCATCATGTCGCCACATCACATCATCGCATTGCCACATCGTCACATCAACACATCACATCATCATGTTGCCGCATCAGCACATTACCACATTGCATCATCACATCGCCACATCACATCATCACACTTCCACATCACACCATCACATCGCCGCATCATCACACCACTCATCACATCATCACATTGCCGCATCAGCACGTCACTACATTGCATCATCACATCACCACATCACATCATCACATTTCCACATCACACCATCACATTGCCACACCATCACATCACCAAATCACATCCCACAACCCATCATCACATTACACATCGCACCATTATATTACATCACGTAACTGAATCACCCCCTTTTTACATCCTTCACAGACCGTGACTTTGTAACAATGATCCTTCATAGTGCAGGTCCTTCTACCTCCCAAATGAATTTTCATCCATTGTAGTTTTAACTATTTAACACCACATTTCCGCAGTCAAAAGTTCACACCCAGACTCCACAGTAATACTGGGAGACTTCAACTAGTCTATCTCTAACTTTATGCATGATAACAAGATGTATTATTATTATATAAGCATCAAAACAAATTGTGATGAAATTGACCACAGCAGTGATCACATTATTGCTCAGCTCTAACTTGAACAGCAAATTTCCTGGCGCTGTCATTGTGTCACAGTATGGAAGGAATATATGTTATGTCTACTGACTGACATTATCTTTGATGTTTTATCTCTGAATGCCTACATGTCATTTTACTTTCTCCCTTTAGGTGTCTCTCAGTAGGAGCTCCTGTCAGTTTCTGATGGGAATATGGGTGTGGTTTCGCTCAGTGAATGTTTGGTCCACTGTCTTCCTTAGTGTGTACCATTTCCACACTTTAAAACGGATAGCCCCTCCCATCGCCAATCTGAGCGGCCCCCGGGGGCCACCCATAGCCCTTATATTGGGGTTCGGCTTCATCTGGTCCACAAACCTCATCTATTCAATACCTGCTTTTATTTTCTCCAAAAGTGCAGGAGACAATGCCACTGAGGTGAGGACAAAAACAAACTTCCGATTTTAGTCATTTATTAAATTCTGGCAAAAGAAGTACATTACAGTTCTTCGAAACATAAACAACATCTGTCAATTATAACAAGAAGGGAGAAAATGTCATGCATTTGTACAATTACAATTACATGATTCAGTGTCAGTTGTGCAAGTACACTGTACCACAGTTCACTAGATACATGTCCATTCCAAAGTAACATTCTTATCTGTTAAAGCATAATCTCTTATTAAGATTACACTTATATACATCACAGATTAAGGAGACATGATCTATTTCTTAAAAAACACCAGATTCCCAACTCCCCATAACACAATTTATCACAGCCTACCATCTTTCCAACTACCTACTGTCCTCATTCTGTAATCCTCCATATAAGGTGTCCAAATCATTTGGAGTTCAGTATAACTCATCTAACTAGACTCCACATCTTTTGAAAAAAGGTACATTTCCAAAATAAATGAAGTATATTTTCTTCCTTTCCACAATTTTCTCTTGGGCATCTACAATTCACGGCAGATCCTCTTTATGTACATTTATGTCCAGTTTGCCAAGCAATGTCCTATAAACCTCCTTCTAGGTGAAACCCTGCGATACCCAATGGCAAATTTAATTGTTTGCGTATAAACAAAATGTAAAACAAACTTCAAATGTATTGACCCAAGTATACATCAAAGGTTACAAAAGCCCACTCAAATGAACAGTGTGTTTGACTCATTGGGAGCAGACAGACTGGAGAGGAACACATGAGACTACACATACTACGCTATGTGATGCACATCTCTGGCCTTCAGTGTAAATAACTGACTAAAGCAAACGTGCTAAAGTCATTAAACCTCACAGTAACGCCACTTAATACATTTCGTCGCGTAATTAATTTGAACTAAGACTTGCTTCTGTTTGGTCAAATGTATTGTAGAAATAGACAGCAAAGGTTGTAAAAACAAATAGCATCTGCTAAAAAACTACATATTAGAATAATGATTTATTTAATAATATAATAATCATCATCATCATAATTTGATGAATTATGTTATAATTCATAAATGACTAGATTCATCCACAGATTCATAAAAAAAAACATGGTTATAAAAATGTCTTTAGCTGCCTCCTAAACTGTACTGCATTGTTCTGTCTCTATTTTGGTATATAAAAACAACACATGTATGTATGAAATTGACAATCTGATTAATTACTGTTTAATATTAGTGTTCATTTTTGTGATTTTTATTACACAGCAAACCTCTTCATAACTTATCAGCCGTCCTTTGGTGTTTTTCTCTGTACAGACATTAATGTTAGTGAGCAGTACGACGCGTCCGTTACTGGGCTGCGTGTGGAACTTCCCCGCCTCCTACAGCGGCCTGTCCTTTGTCACGACCTCCATGGTGATTCATGAAATCACCCCCATCCTGCTCATGAGCTTCACCAACCTGGGCTCTCTGCTCACACTGTACACACACGGAAACCTGCACAGTGGCTCCAAAACTACCGAGGATGCGCTCATTATTCGCAGGGTGCCTGCAGAGAGGCGGGCAGCCAAGGTCAGTGTCTCTACATACATGAATTTAACTTAATCACCCGTTAACATTAATTATGTTCCAGATAAGAGTCACCATTAGAAAATCAGCAGTTCTGGTAAATTCATCGTTTATCTTGTCTTAAATTAAAGCCACCCGAACACTTTTCACCAGCTATGGTACTGTGCAAAAGTCTTAGGCACCTGTGAAAATAACATGTAAAACTGTTTAGATGAGCAATGATTGTTTGTTTTTTTTTCACATTAATATGACTAAATATACTTAATAAAACTAAAACTAATAAATACAAATAAGTAAATATAAATACAGCAAATGGTGATTTTTATGTACAGTATGTCAGTGTGTTCCTTGTGGAAGTCCAATATTACTTGTGGTGTCACCAGAAACGACTCGATCAGTCCTTTATTAAATTAAATCAGGAGCTGCTGATGGAGTTTTACAATCCAAACAAGGGCTGGAGGAACCGAGGAGGAATCTGGAACCGAACCTGTGTTCTCCTCACCAGCTCACACACAATATCCGCGACTTATGCACATTATTTGTCTATTTCTCATCATTATCAGTATTATAAACTGACTGTTTAAACTGTATGAACTGTATAAAATAACAGGTAGCATTTTTGCGACAAACTGCACCTCATGGTTGGACTTAGTTCTATCATTAAATGAAACCATAGATTGTTTATGAGAGCCAGAAGGTCACGGGCTTGTAGTCTTCCTTCCTTAAGGGAAGGTTATCATTGGGTCATTGGCTCTCTTCAGTGACTCGTCATTTCAAACTCAGACAGTCTGAGTCTCGAGGCTGAGATGAGTTCGGAAACCAAAAGATACAAATAGAAAAAAAGGCATTTTTCGCTCGTCAAGCCATGTAGTTCATTTGTTTAAGCTGTGGCTTCAGAAACATGAAGTCATGGGATCAAATCGAAGTCTTTATGGTTTATATGACTTAATTCAAGGCTGAGTCTCTAACTTTATGTCTTGCACATCACAGTTCATCTGGAAGTCAAATATCATAAACACTTTTGGCTGTCAAGCCCAGTAGGTCACTGGCTTTAGTGGCGGTCTCGTGACGTGATTGTTGTAGGATCTAATCTGATGCTTCCTTTCAAGGTCTTGTATGTCACACTTCATCTCAAATGTCCAGAACTAAGTCACCTGACTTTATAGTGCACTGGTGTGAACTGTGGGCTCAAGATCAGGAGGTTGGGGGTTCTAAACAGAGCCACTGGCTTTATGTCTTTCAGACCTTATCCGAGAGTCAAATTCCAAAAAAAAAAAGACATGACAACTGTAGGATCCTGTGGCTCAGTGGTAAGAGCACTGACCCCAAGACCAGAAGGTTGGAGATTCTAATCAGAGACTTCAGTTTTACATCTTTCAGACCTCATCTGAAAGTCAAATTAAAAATTTTTTAAAAAGCACTGAACCCTGTGGACTCCTGTGGCTCAGAGTTAAAAGAAGACCAGGAGGTTGGGGGTTCTAATAAGTGCCATTAGCTTTATGTCTTTCAGACCTCATCTGAAAGTCAAATGTCCAAAAAAAGGCACAAACACTATAGGATCCTGTGGCTCAGGGGAATGAGCGCTGTGTCCATGAGGTTGTGGGTTCTAGTCAGCTGCACCAATTGAAGATTGGAAACTTGATAGAAGATGCAAAGATAAGTTCTTTGTATCAACAGAAAGAGCCCATCTTGGGCTGTTATGAGATCTTTCTTAGGTGATCCTGGTTGAAACCACAGTAAGACGAACAATATCAACAGCAAGTGACTCAGAATTGTGATCAGAAGAGTCTTTTTTGATCCTGGAGGAAATTGCCAACGGTTGATTTGAAGCGTCTGCAGTTATCAGGTTTATAAGTGCTGCTTCTTTGCAGTTCGGTGCTCCTGCTGGTCCTTTGGCTTCTTGTTGACAGAACAAGAGGAGTTTGAAGGACTGAACAGAACAAGAGCTTTATGAGCTCTGGATAAGATCAGGGGTGGATGAGGTAAAGACTATAGTGTGATTTTTATTACACCACTTTCTGCAGCAGCTTGGTTTCAGCAGGTGGATCATTAGTGAGGCTCTGACGAATCCCATTTGTATCATAAACCTGTTCGACAGAATCATGTGTTTGAACCAAAGGTTGATTTGCCTCAAAATGTGTTTCAGTTTCATGAGTGTAGAACTTATAGTTCAGCACCACTGGTCTTTCTGTGGAACATATTTGATTCATTTCAGCCAAAGCTGAAATCAGCACATATAAGAATCGAACATTTGCCTTTTTACCAATTCATTTTATGTCGTATAAACTCACAGAAAGGGATCTTTGCTTGAAGCTGTAGAACTTTTCTGGCTTTCCCAAAGAACCTTTCAGTTGATTGTTCCTTTGAGAACCACTTTTGCAAAAGAGATGTGTCAGAGTAGTTTGAAGAACCTCCATAAAGTATCTGTAAATAAACTTTAACCTAGTAAATGATGTTATGTGAAAGTTCCTTAAACCTCACATCTCATTTATAAGCCTGTTCTGGAACTGAGTTCTAGACAGTTGTTCCAATAATACACTGCAGCACTTTTTTTCCCCCAATCCTGGTCCTTTTAGTGCCTTGCCTTCTTGCCAAACCCACTTCAACACTGTTGGTTGGAAGCAGTGAAAATGCTCAGATGTGCAGGGCAGTGCACCTCAGGAACTGGAAAAAATAACCCTCAGGAAGAAACCTATTGGAAATCCTTAGACAGCATCAGTGTACAGGTATCTTTTATCATATCTTAATTGATCTGATATATGGGCTGTGGACTAGGTGATATCCTACATAAGTTCACCTTCTCTCCACTTAGTCAATCCACAAAAGATGGCGATTTGTATTTTGTCAGCCTCATCCTTAATCCATATTGGTTATGACTTATCTAATGGGCATCTCACAAGTTTTCAGTCCTTTTCTCTCCCCACATAGGCTACCGGTCTACCCTGATGTAAATTATGTCCTTGTTTAACACTGTGGCACAACTTTAATTCAGGAATGTCTTATATGAACATGACCGATGTTACAATAGCAGAATGAGCTAATTAATTTAAATCCTTATATGTCATGTGATCACCAGCTCGTACCAACACGAGGGGCAGGATTGAAATGACTTTTGTAATCTTGAAGGCACTTTTTGCTTGAAGGGGATACGTGTGAAGTCAGAGAGGGTCTGTCAGGTGGTGTCAGCATGTGTGTTTCTACACATCATCAGAAGGGAAAAGACCCCAGTCCTGATGCCTGTGGCCCCCAATATTGTTGAGCCTTTGTCCCTCAACCACCTCACACGGTCTGCTGTAAGAGAGACCACCACACAGCAATTTTTCACTTAAAAAAAACAAACAAAAAAAACACCACTGAATTCATGGCAGCTTTGTCATATGTTTATTCACTCCCATTCCTACAAATGGAAAGTTAAAATTCAAATGATGACACACACATGTGGATGAAAGACTGGTGAATGTACGGCAGTACCTTCTTTTCATGCTTGAGCTTCTCAATTTCAAGCTTTAGTTCTTTATTTTTTTCAAGTTTTGTTTTTGGCACAGTCAAGCTCAAGCATACACTTGTACAGGCTGTGCCAGCCTACATAGGCAAAAAGGGAGAATCAGGGGTGTTTCACCACCCACATCCTCCTGAAAGGTAAAGGAGTCATTTGGCATGTCACATCAACATGATTCACACATGTGGCACTCACCTGTACCTCAGGATCACAGGAGATGTTGGACTCTGCAGGTGGAGCAGCTCAGTATTCTCCTCCTCCACTGAACACAACACAGAACTGGAATGACTGCACATATTTACACACTGTACAGAGTGATGTGACATTACGCTGCACATAAAGGGGGGACATTCCTTCCACCTGGGTCCGACCGGACTCCTCCCTCTACACCTCCATAATGTGCCTCCATCTATTATTGACCAATGCCAACTCCTCTGCAGGCATGAAGGCTTCAGGAGACCCTCCACCTGTCACCTTCACACCAACCTTTTTCTTACTGGCTGTAAAACACAGAAACAAGCCATTAACTGTAGCCTAGACACACTACATCTCATAATGAGTAGAAATATTGATGCATTAACTATTAATACATGAGCCAACCACTTGAAATGACGTTTCTATATTATATCTTTATTTGCAGCCAAGTACGCGTCCCAGTGCTACTGCACTATTGAAATAACCTCCAAGTAATGGCACTTTAGGGTGTATTAAATGAATTAAAAGCCTCACTTCTGACATGAGACACATTTATATACCTCTATATGTATTTAAAGTGTTTGATTCATTTTCAGACAACGTTTAAATTGTCTAATAACTAAGAACACTAGACAATGCACATGTATTCACACATTTACTCGTTCAGCAATGCGTTTCTAACAAGCCTGCGTGTCTTTGTTGGCTGCTGTGGTGTTGGACTTGCAGTGCAGCACTGGTTTGTGCTCCTCGTCGTCTTGCATGATGATCATACATTCTTCCTCCGTGAAGTACGGTGATCGCGCTGTGATTTGAAACGGTGACTTGCGCTGTTGAACTAACTAATCAACATCTTTTTGCGCTTCGTAGTACCGAATAACGCCACCTGGGACAACCGCGATTAGTCAAGTGCGAGTTCGCAATTAACCATTATGTTAAGTCAGACTTAGTTAAATGCGCTTCGTAGTACAGGCCCCTGGTCCAGGGTTGGGAAACATGGAGATAATTAGAATTCTTTCTAGGCCACTACTGCTTCTGACCAAACACTTCTAACAAACTGATGAGGACAGAAGAATCAGTTCTACTTAGTTTTGCTTCTGTTCATTTAGACATTAGTATGGTCTGATTAAACTATACCATGAAATGGCTGTCTCACATAGAGACGTCCAACTTCACTGCCATAAAAAGTGAAGTAGATTGCATGAAATAATGTAATTTGTTGATGTTTCAAACTCTTGAGGGTTGTTTGCTTCCTTTGCTCACTTCTTCTCATGCAAGAAAAAGGAGAGTTCTGCAAACAGAAGCCCGAACTGGAGCCGTCGATCTGGCTGGTGCTGCAAAATCGGAAGCCCCAATCAGCTCACATGCAATAACACGGTTTTACTTTGTTACTAAGTGGTTGATTTGGGACGAGCTGATGTCTGTAATACGCAAACTGTGTTTTTTCACAGCATTAGTGCCTTCATAACAAGAGACAGAAGAAGTGAGAGTGCAAAATACACTCCTACAAATAAAAACAAATGTACTACATGAAAAAAACTCACGAAACATCAAGCCAGAGTATAACCCAGACCTGAACCTGGCCTTAGACCTAATCGGGCCCTGATGGGTTTGAGTCAAAGGTGCAGGGCACCATAGAAACTCTCTCAGTGTTTAACCGTCAGCTTAACTGGGAATTGCTACAGAGGCAACAATACAATGCGTGTGCGATATTTGGGCCATGATACGATATTTGTAACTTTTCATCTACAAAGCAAACACCCAGTTAAAGTCTCAGCAGCTGTCTTTAGTGACTCTGACCTTCGGAACCTCTCCTTCCCACACTGTGGGCGCAGCAGCCTGCCACTGAAGGAGCTGCTCATGCTGTCGAAGACCCCATGCAGGAGAATTTCCTTCCAGCTGCTGTCAGACTATACAACCTTGCAGCTGACCACACAAACACACACACACATCCAAACGCCATGGACTGATAAGTGGAGGTTCTCTTGGTGCATTGTTACTGTTTGTCAATACCTGCTTCTACTGAGGATACTCGAATGTGTACTTGTATATATATTCACAGTGCTCATATGTAGTATATATATTTCCATTCTGTCGTGTATATATGGTGACCATTCTGTCATACTACGTGAACACACCACAGCACACACACTGTTCTGCTCTGTATTTAACCCATTCACCATGTGAAGCAGTGGGCAGCCAGGAACACGGTGCCGGAGGAGCAGTGTGTGGGTACGGTACCTTACTTAGGGAACCTCAGAGGTGCTTAGCTCTTGGGAATCGGACCCACGACTTTCTGACCGCAGGGCGAACGCCCGAACCACTACGCCACTAGCTGCCCCATGTACATATATACATACATATGTTTTTGTGTGTGTATGTGTGTGTATATAAATAAAAATAAGAGGTGACGAATTCATTTCGGGTGATGCGTTAATTTCGACCAATTCAATGACGCGTGCGATTAATTTAGATTAATTCATCTGAGAGCTTGTCGTTAACTAGATTCATCTTTTTAATCACTTGACACTCCTAGATAGAATATAAGAGTAGAACAGAGCACAATAGAATAAAGTAGATAATCACATCATTTTTTTTTTTTTAAATCATGATTTTTATTTATTTTTTTTTACTTTTGCAGAACATAAAACAGTATTGTGGGTTTTTTTTTTACCACATACACTATGTATTCACATAATACACCAAACAGCTACAAGGAGAGAGACCAAACAAAAGAAAACACTTTTTTTACATACTGCATACTTGACATGAAAAAATAGAACCAAGAGCAATCTTGAACTCATATAGGAATGTAGCTGCCAGTTCTTCATTTTTTGTTTGTTTTTTTTGTCCTTTATTTTTTTGTCTTTTGTTTTTTTTTTTTCACGATGTAAAACTGGGCATGATCGATGTTTCCACACTGAGTGCTAACAGAAAGTGTGTGTTGGGGGGGGTGTTCGAGCAAGTGTGTGGGTGTGGGTGCTTGTGTTGGGGTGTGTGTGTGTGCAAGTGAGAGTGAGAAAAGAAATGCATGGGTGTAATCAAGAGGTCGAGTCATTCCGAGAGAGAGAAAAGAAAAAGTATAGAAAATATTTTTAAAATGGGTAAAAGCGCATTTCTGGGCTTTGCAGTGAAGCGCCAGAACTATTAAGTTAACAGTCTATTCATCTCCATAGCATAAACGTTTTTTTTTGTTTTTTTCTACCTGTATAATATCATTGATTCTAGATATCTGCTTCAAGTACCATTTTCAGTTATTTGGGGTGAGGGTTTAAAAAAAAAAAAGAAAAACTCAAAACATTTGAGTGCTTCGCTTCAAATCATGATGATCGTCTCATATCATGAATTGAAATGTAAATAAAAGAAATCAGCACCATATAATTTTTTCCCCAATACGTTTAAAACTACCGGTTCGTAGATCATAGTATCGGTTTCCCGAAAAGAAGAAGAAAAGAAAAGGGCACAGAAACAGCTCCTTTGCTGGGCGGGTCGTCTCTACAGTGACCTCTATGGGTAGCACCATGGGTTTAAAAGTTTCACCGCCGTCGGCTTCGAGAAAACACCATCCCGTCTGAGAACCGCTCTACTGTGCCGATTCCCGACGTCGCATTCGGAGTCCCCGCAAAAAACACGCACACCCATCATTTCCATAAATCGAGACAATGTTTTAGAACCGAAAATAAGAAAACTCCATCCAATTGGAAAATCACTTCAGTGGCTAGCTCAAACCTCACACCCACTGTGTGTGTGTGTGTGTGTGTGTGTGTGTTTGTCGTTCAGGGTGTGTCGGATCGCGCCGGATCCTTCTCGACTCGAACCGCACGCCGTCGCTCTGCGTTTTGTTCCGTATCGTCGGCCGGGAGAGGAAGCCTGTATCGGAGGTTGTTCAGAGGTATCGGTCTAAGTACAGTACTTGTTAAAAAAAAAAAAAAAAAGAACAGCAGTATAGTGAGTACAGAGCATGCACCAAGGTCCGGGCACCTCAACGAAGGGAGGAACTGACCTGGGATCAGCCCCCCCCACCCGCGCCACTGGATTCGTTAGGGCACCGGGAGCCAAAAGCTGACCCCAGACGCCCTTGTGACTCCAACTCATCGGGCACATGCACGGATCCCGGCACCGCTTTAATGTTGAGGGCTTGACAACTGCGGACTTAAAATTTTTTTTTTTTTTTAAAAGGAGCCAAAGGAATCGTTCATGATTTATTCCTCACCAGTTTAAATAATCTTACCTAAATATTTAACTATTTACATTTCTATCTCTCCCAATAAAATTCCATAAAAAAGCGGCAACAAAAAAACAACCAAACAACCAAAAAAAAAAAAGAAAAAAAAGAAAGAGACTAGGATTCAAGTTGTCGATATTCTGTTCTCGTCATTGTTTTTTCTTTCTTCCTCGTTAAAATCAAGATTAAAAGTGCTTTTATAAAATCTTTTCTTCTATATTTACAATTTGTCTAAAATGAAACAATAAAAACAAAAACAAAATGACAGCAAGCACAATAACAATAATCTTCATCATCATCATCATCATCATCATGTAATAAATAATATTTAAAAAATGAAAAAAAAAGAAAATAAGTAGATAAGTATGTGGTTGCAGGCCCAAAGGCCTGCAGTCTGTAGCGCCCGTGTATTAGTAGCATGTTGTGACTGGGATCGTCGTCTCAACATGAGGTAAAGGACAAGAGGACGGCTCCGTAAGCACCAGACTCTCTCGCATCTGTGAGCACCGAACAAGTCTACTGCCCTGTGTAAACCAACGGCAGCCCTTGAGCTCCCCCATGAAGCATACACACACACACACACACACACAGACACACACACACACACACACACAATGTGCACCATACGCTTCGGCCCGTCATGCAGCCGAAGTGCTAAATAGTGCTGAAATGCCAAGAAGCACCTCAAACCTGGGGGAGAGGGATCAACTCAAGAGGAGACGAAGAAGAGCTATGGAGTAATAAGAAGAGGCATGGAAAGACTGTTAGTAGCACCAACCTCCTTCAGTGTCCTCTTTCTCTCTCTATCTCTTTGCGCTCAGGCTGGTAACTGTAGCTTCATCCTGGCCAAACAATTCCAGAGCCCTTGTCGCCCGGAGCTCGAGATTTCTCGGCTCAGATGGCTCACATTCAGAGAACGCTCGAGCTCCGGGGACTGAGCAGAACTGTTGGGTCATGCCATAAGGCGCAGGCTCGGACCCACTGTGGGTCATCTTTAGGGCATTATAAAGGTGGACCAAACCGCAATAGCACCTCAGAGATCTCTGTCTTACCACTGTCTCATGGGTAGAAATGGATACTGCACCGTGATAATGAGTCAGCACCGACTGAATGATGACATTGGTGCCTCCGGAGAGGCGACCACACCTAATCTGGGGCAGCTTGACCTGACATTTATCTCCTGTTTTAAAAGCACCTCGGTTCAGCGTCTGCCACCAGGATGAAGTGGGCAAAACATCTGAGACAGCTAAGACAGAAAAAAAGCACCATTGGAAAGACCAGGAAAGACCTCCATATGTAAAAGTGGCACAGAAACAGAAAGGCCCCCACTGATGTCAAGATCGTCCCTTGCTTAATTTGGTCGCATACTCTATGATTACGGCATGGAACTAGCCCTCTTATGAACGCTGTTCTTCCTCCAGAGTGTCTTGTGAAGGTTGTAGACACAGGCATGGCTCGCAGTGACGTGATGGTGCCATATATTATGGAGAGGTTAATGTGGGGTGGGGTGGGGTTGGGGAAGCAAAGAGAAAGAAAAATGACAACACTCAACAAAAGCAAAAACAATGATTAGCTTGTTCTCACATTCATATTGAACAAGCAAGAGTGACTGAGACAAGGGAGTCCCTTGCCCTTAAGAGAGGAAAAGAAAAGCTAAAAAGCCCTCAAAACAATCATAATATTAATAACAACATTGATGAAAAACAATACGATTAAAATAAAAAATAGTCATCTTCATAATATAATAACAATACCTGTAATATCAACGTCAACAGTAACAATAGCAATCATAATAATATTGATAATAGCAATAATAATTAGAATCATTAAATTCACTTAGGGAGGGTAAACTATGGAATCCCTCCCACGTTGGAGAGAACAAGAGCACCATAGGCAGCGTGTCCGTTTGGGGGACTCCCAAACTGCCACCAAAACTTGAGGTAAAAAAAAAAAGAAAATGAAAAAAGAGAAAAGTGCCCATCTCCCGGTGGTGTGAGAGGAGATACAGAGCTGAGAGAGGTTCAGGGTCTAAAGGAAAGGGTGAGAATTCCTTTGTAATTTTTGAACCCTGCATTTCCACTTCCAGGCACAGGGGGGCACCAGTCTGCAAGAGCTTACATAAAGCGACTGTAGGGCCCTGTGAGCTGGGTGAAGGCGTAGGGTGACACAGTGACCATGGTGGTGGTGTGCTGTGTGGGGGCCAAACGTGTCACCACTCCTTCCCTCTTGTCCTTGGTGGGCCCCGAGGAAGGACTTGACTCTCCGTCGGCCCACTTGCGCTTCTTGCCATACGCCTTGATTTCTTCCTGTGAGAGACCCAGAAGAGCTGCCTCCTGCTGCCTCTGCCTCGCCCGCTCCGCCAGCAGCTTCATTTTGGCCTCCCACAGCGCTAGGCCATGGCAGGGCTGGTTCAAATTCTTGTGCTGGTAGAACACCAGGGAGATGCGGGTCGGGTGACTGCGGTCTGGTTTCTTCAAGGGCGTAGTGGCATGTAACTCCCGGCGGGCACATTCAATAAGAATGGAGCAATGGCCTGGAGCTACCGCTACTCCTCCAATGTTGGGGTCCAGAAAGTTGTGCTCACTGTCTGACCACACCTCCTCCTCTTCAGGCTCTCGTTCACTCAGACTTTCCGCCTCACTCTCCCAGCAAGTTTGTCCATCTGCCTTCTGCAATGCATCTGGAAACAGGCGGCCCTCTGGAGCCAGAGATAGAGTGCTTCCCGCTGCAGAAGCGCCACCAGATTTCCAGGCCTTCTCCTGGAGCCCCAGAGGTGTAGAGCCTCGACACTCTTCAACCTGGGATAGCATCTTGTCTGGGAATGCTCCAACTGGGGTGCCCTGTCTAAGCACCCCAGGACCATAGCCTGAAGACCCTATAGGACCCCAAGCCTTGGGCTGGGGACTAGGAGCAGAGCTGTCCCAGTGGCGTGGAGTACCCGGGTGAGGGGAAGGAGCCGGAGATGGGACTGCTTTCAAAACTGGGGAGGGAGAGTGAGCAGGCGAGGCCTTTGGGGTACCAGGATAGGAGCTCCACTGCTGCTGTGGCTGGGCAAACTGGGGATGCTGAGGCTGGGCATGGTGCTGCTGGTGGAGCCGTTGCTTATCTGGAGTGAAGGGTGAATGGGCCAGTCCTGGTCTGAGATTTCCATCCCAGCCTTTGGATGCCAAGCTGCCATTTGGCTTGTGCCCAGGCCAGGCATCAGGTTGTGGGGTGACACTGGGGGTATTGGGGCAACTTCGGACTTGCCCATCCGTCCTGCTGTCGTACAGTGGCACCTCCATAGGCTCCTGCTTGATGACTGGTGTTACACGGTGTTGATCCGGGGGTGCTGACGGGGTGCGATTAGATGGAGCTGGAGACTGAGATAGGCTGGGATTTGGAGACTGGTGCAGATACCCAGGGTTGGCCAAGTCAGCCACTTGCTGACGCTGTTGATCAGAGCAGTTCGCATATGCTTGGGCCAGCCTGGCCTGAAGACCCTGAACATCGGGTTTCTGCTCTGGTGCAGCAATCTTGGGCCAGGATCCATTTGGGCCATCACAGACCTCAGGGGGCAAAAGTGCATTGGGGGGGTAGTTGTAGTAATTGTAGGGCATACCTTGTAGGTTAGGATGGAAGCCATTGATGGGGCTGGGTGCAGACGACTGGCCATTGGAAGGCAGGCCACCTCTTGCATAGGGACCAGGATAGGGGTAGGCACCATTCATCCCGTAGGGATCAGGACGCATCTTGCCATTCACAAGGGCTGAGTAGCCATCCAAGTCACCATTCATGGCACGAAAGCAGTCAGCCAGCTCTTTTTTGATGGTGGGCTTCACCTCTTGTTTTGGAATTGCTGAAACAAGATATAAAAGGACATTATTAGTGGAAAAATATTATAAAGAAGATAATGAGGAAAGAAACTTTTATAATAAAAAAGAAACATGTATTTAAGTCTCCAATCAGGGAGGTTGTACAGCAACAAAGAGTGACAGAAATATTCATTATGTTGTCCTAGGCTCACAGGTGCTTTTTAATTTTTCACTACGTTACAAATCTTTAAGATGCACTCAGCTGAAACTTCACTTAACAATCCCCTATTACTATACTCTTGCTTGTGCCACATATACCTTTATTGCCTTGCTGCGGGTGCGGTGAAACTGCAAGCCGGACCTCCTTCTTTATCGTCTTCTCTGGTGTCTCTCCTAGCTGTTGTTTCTTGTTCTTCTTCTCTGATGCCGCCTTCTTGGCCTCCAAACGTCGCTGCCGGCAGGACTTGGCAGGTTCCGGAAGCTTACGGACCTCTCGGCGAAAGTTGCTAAGTACCTGGATGGCACCTGTCTGCATTTTGAGGCGCTGCATCTCCTCACTGCCAAACTCGTCCGTCGGGGAAATCTTATAAAGCGGAAGCACATGAAGCTGCTCGTCGTCTGGGATCATCCCCACCTGCCGATTGTCCTCTTTTGTGAGAGTGCAGACCTGAAAACAAGAATACAGAATTTCATTAATAGATGGAAACCAGTTAACAATACTGAGCATATGCTAACTGCCAGTAGTCAGTGTAAAAAGTGTGACCGCTAGAAGTTGCGGTAAAATGCAGTCTGCTTGATTACCGGTTGGTCTATAGTTGAACGCAAGTTCTGCAACTATATACAAGCCTAACCCTGCCAAAACATATGTATATACCTGACTTAAGCACATGCACACATCCATTTTCATGCACACACGCGCACACCATACCACAGTGCAGCCGTTGTGGAGGTTATGCTGGTCTTTGTGAGCGTGGGCACAGAAGTCCATGCATGCAGTTATGCCTGAAAAGGGCCGTCCTTCCTTCAGACCCAGCCGACAGTCCGATGCCACCTTTTCATTCGTACACTGTTGAAAGAATAGGCAAAACACAGACCAGACTACATTTCAAATGACGATGAAACCGGGCAGTTCTTTCATGTACAGCATTGATCAATAAATTAGACATCGGCAGTCTTTTCTGCCTTTCTGTTGCTCATTTTCTCTTTTAGCTGACTGGGTGGCTGGCCTAACCACCCGCAAAATAGCCTGGGGGATACAACAATTCCTGCTGTTGTGGTTCATCTAGTTTTCCTCTTTAGTATTTAATTTAACAACTGTGCATAATTTCTGGATCATGGACCACACATTCAACAATCCCATGAACTGCACATTTTCTTGATGGTTTGGCAAAAAAACAACAACAAAAAAAAAAAACATATATATATATACATTTTCTCTCACCCTAAATCAATACAAATGGACACAGGGCAGGCTTGATGGCTGCTACTGTTTTCACCTATGCAACGTATTTATTCATTTGTAGAGATAAAAGTGAGTGGGACAGGGTCAGAAACTACATAAGCAAGTTTGAAGCAGATTACTCAACACCTTGACAAGGTTAGAAGAAAGCTTGTGATGATGTAGACATGTGGTTTACGCAAGAGATCTGACCACTCTGGAAGTCATGTAGTGCGTCTGTGGCTTTTTGAGTTCCTTTGTACACTGTGTGGTTTACACGATACTTACTGATGGCTATAAGCTTACATTACATTACCTTCTACATGAAGCTCAAAGGTTCATACACCAAATATGCATTCGGTGATCATGTTATTCTAGGCAAACTCCAACACTTTTTGATTTTTTGCTTGTTTGCCCAAATATCACTTTAAATGAGAATTAGAGATCTTGAGTATCACTTTGACAAAGCTATTCTTTTACTTTCTGCTGGACTTACCTGGTTGCTGTATGCCTGAGGGGCCAGTTTCATATACACAGGTGCCACCCTGGTGGCCAGATCCTGGAAGTTATCCCTGAGAAGCTCCTCCTGCAAAAGGAGAAGGCCATTAGCATTCATTTCAGTGCTGTCCTTCATATTTAGTAAATTTAGCTTATACTTTCATATAACTATTTGTTATTTAAACAGACCTTTAAGTGTCAAATGTCTATCTATATGAATTATACAGCCATTATCCCTGAGTCACACACCTCTTTGGGGTGTTCCCCCTGCAGTCTGAACTTGCGGGGCGCTTTACTGCGGGCGTACTTGCACCCATTGAAGTACATGCTCCAGGAACACCCGAAAGAGAAGGAAGCACCACTGGTCTCGGTGTCTTTCCCCTGGCATGCACATGTACGGCTGCGTGGAAAAAAACACAAACACACACACAAAAACAGCATTTAATACAGAATAATGGGACTAAACATAAGATTACACACATACTCCATCCATCCAAACAGCAAATTACCAAAACCTTCATGAACAGAATTGAATGCGAGAGTATAATCTAATATGAAAAGTACCATTATGTCACTTTATACATAAAAAAGGGTTGAAAAATCAGCACTACATTTTTAAGATCATGAATTAAGTTTGGAAATATTAGCCTAGATTTTCCTGAACCAAATTAAAGGACATATCCTTGAAGATTAAAAAAAAAAGTATAAAACCAATACAAATGCAGCTTTTCTCAAAGCTTTAAGTGCTGTCTGCTGAATTGTATTGTCTAGCCACCTCTGTAATGTTGATCTTTTTTTTGTGAAATGCATTATTTGCAACACTTTCTTGCCATGCCATGAAATTCGACGTTCGATCATAAGCTGTAGATCTGCAGATTTAGCATTAGCAGCCACGCACTGTATCAATATCAGTGTCAGAAGCAAACATAAATGGCGAGGCCAAATATTTTCATGACTGCTTGTATACAAGTGTTACACTGTTTAGTTTAAGCCCAACCCCAAACTCTGCACTGCTGTAAACCCTCGGTTTATGAGTCCTGAAGACCCAGTGGGCTGAAATGAGTGGTGCATACCACAGAAAATATGATTTAATTCGCATAATTTTGCTTGGTTTGTTTTGGCTCCGCAAAACATGCATTACTGTCGGAGCAGATGTTGTCTGGCAGTCCAAATGAAAACCATTCGCTGGACAGTGCTGCCTGGTGGGCCACGGTTTGGAAAGCTCTGCTTCGAACCACACAAAGGAGGACAGCACAGAAATGAAATTATCTAGTTTATCACTCTCGAGGCCCAAGGTCCTGGACGGCTCGTGTCCAGCGCAGTCTGGGAGGTTTCCTCACTCACACAGCTGTTAATCGCCAAGTTTAATGCGGGCTTTTTATGCAGAAGAAATCGTGAAACGTGTGCTGGATACTGGCTCTCCAAGGGCGGTCCGAACACCTATGAAAACCCCATATGATTGAAGATCTAGGAAATTACCTAGCTTTTCTTCTGCAGACCCAGGAAGCGTGATTGGGTCTCTAGATGACAGTTTATAGATCTTGTCACACTGTATAGATCTTGTTTCTTATTGTAATGCTTGTAATATTTGTTTAGTTGGAATATCCTTTTTTCTGCTTACTTTTATTACCTCACTTTAGCCTTTCCAACTTTCTCTTTAACTGAAAATATTTGATCATTTTATTGCACAGTCTCAGGGGCAAATTTTTACTATTCTACTCTCTCCACTTCCCTAAGGAACATTTTCAGGCTATTCAGAGAGCATCTCCCCTCTTGATGACCTATTCATCATCTTCTTACATACAGATTTAGCACTCAGTACTCTCTGGTCCTCACACTGTCCTAAATCTTGAGTGTTTCTTTATATTGTTAATCTCTAAAAAGACAAAAGTATCTGCCAACTAAATGTATATAATGTAATGAACTATGTATGTGACAAATATACAATCATGATTCCTGAATCAGCTGAGTCTTTTGTTAACTAGAGCTGGCGCGTTAGAACTGGGAAATATTAAACTCGGCTCTTTTGTTGCCCTTTGGGAGTTCACATGCTATCTTGAGCACTGTTTGTTCAAAGATGCTATCTAGGGTACTTAAAGGCACCTGACAGATATCTCGACAGACATCTACCTGTCAGCGAGTCCGAATCCTGTAGTGTGGACAGACCCGCTCATGACTCAGCCAATGAGAATGTAGGACATGGGGTGAGGGGACACAGGGGGAGGATCTATGCATCAAGTATGGTGTATCCCAACCCTGTTTACATTTACGGCATGTATCAGACGCTTTTATCCAAAGCGACTTCCATTCCCGAACTACAGGGGGCAGTCTCACAGTCTCCCTGGAGCAACTTGGGGTTAAGGGTCTTGCTCAGGAACACAGTGGTGGTTTGCTGAAGGTAGGATTCGAACCCATGACATCCTGATCCAGAGGCAAGTATCCTACTCAGCCAACGAGAACGCAGGACATGGGGTGAAAGGACACATAGGGGGAGGAGCTGAGCATCTAGTGTTGTGTATCCACACGTGGGGGTGGTGGTGGTCTAGTGGGTAGGATACTTGCTTCTGGAGGTCATGGGTTCAAATCCTGCCATCAGCATACCACCACTGGGTTTCCGAGCAAGACCATTAACCCCAACTTGCTCCGGGGAGACTGCCCCCTGTAGTTCAGGAAAAAACTTTGGATAAAAGTGCTAAATGCCATAAATGTAAATCACAAAAACAACTCAGACGACTCACTTCTTGCTAAAAAACAAGCCCTTTCTCACTCCTGGGCTCACATCTAGAATGTGTTTTTGTGACAAAATGTAGTCTGGAGACCTCACAGACAGGTCGGAGGTTCCTCCTGGTTAAAGATCTTGTAATGTGTGACCTCCTGTCAATGATCAGTCATGTAGTGCATCCGAGTTACTGCTGGAAATGCCACATTTATACACACATCGATCTGTGTTACACTGGTGGTCCTCTGGATGAGTAGAGCAACAGAATTGAAGCGAAACAAAACACTTGTTCTAGAGTGTTACCATTGCTCCAAGTGTTTTTTTATTATTAGTGAGAGTGTGAAAGCAATCTCTTGAGTTTAACTATTATTTTTATTCGACCAAGTTTTTTTTCTGCCGCTTCTCATCACAGCCTGTATTGAATTTTGGCAAGATTACATTAGTATCTGGTGCAGTGCGTGTGTATTCATTTTGATCGGTTGATCAGAGGCCAAGTATTGAACATTTTAAAATGAGATTTCTGTGGTCAAGTCGTCTCTGTAATATATGGGGAGAGAGCGGATGGTCGAGTCGCCTTCAAAATATGAGAGAGGCTGGGGCGTCACAGTTAAGGCGGCCAAAAAGGGACGAAATGCAGAGAAACACACACGACGCAAAACACACAGCAGACTCATAAACAGATTTCACAACAGTGAAGCTCAGGTCAAGTATAAAAAAGACGTTTGTCACTGTTTCCTGTGGTTTAATTAAAAATAATTAGCCTGTGAATATGGCTACGTCTTTAACCATAAATGGCTTGGTAAGAGACAGTAAGTTAACACTGGGCACGGAATGAAACAAAAACTAGAAGAGTGCAGGTTCAAATCCATTTTTTTTACTTTTTTTGGCCAGAAAACCGTTTGTGTATCTCTGAACACTGCTTTCATAGCAACCTTGCAATCACACTTTGCATTTTATTTTTCTTGTTATGATTATTATCACATGCAGGATTTTTGCAGCTTTGGTGCAGTAGAACAGGCCTAATGTTTTCTCACTCACTCGTCATTGAGGCCACAGCGGCGGCTGGTGGGGTTTCCGTATTTGGTGAGCGTGTCGGAGATTTCTCTGTAGAGTTTGTCCCCCATTGTGTGCGAGATGCCCTCCCAGGCCAGGATGAGGATGATGATGACGGCATTGGCACAGTGGTGACCCGCCCGGTGCCGCACCAAACACAGCAACTTCTCTTTTTCACTGCTGCGCCGAATCACCTGCAGGGGGCAGAGCAGGAAAGAGAGAGTACGAGATGATGCGAGAGAGAGAGAGAGAAGAGAGAGAGAGAGAGAGGGAGAGAGAGAGAGAGAGAGAGAGAGAAGAGAGAGAAGAGAGAGACAGAGACAGAGGGAGAGGAGAGAGACAGAGACAGAAAGAAAAATAAAGAGCGAGAGAGAGAGAGAGACGTATAAGAGAGCAGAGAAGAGGGAGAGAGAGAGAGACAGAGAGAAGGGGGGAGGAGAGAGAACACGAGAGAAAGGAAGATAGAAAGAGATAAGAAAACGACAAAGAGGGGGTAGATAGAGAAGGCGAGATCAAGAGATTAAGAGTTGAAAAGAGATATGACCAAGACAGCAAGAGAAAAAGAAAATAAAAGAGAGAAAGAAAAAAGGAAGAAACAGATAAGGGAAACGAAAGAGAGAGCGAGAGGGAGAACAAGGGAGAGAGACGAAAGAATAAGAGAAAGAAAGAAACGAGAAGGGATAGAGCAAGAAAGGAAGAGAAAGAAAAAGACAGAGAGAGGGAAAGAGAAAAAGGGAGACAGTAAAAGTGAGTGTTCCATTCAAATACAAACGAATGCAAATACTAATATGCAAAAACACACACATTCAAAGAACAAGCAGGAAATGTTCTCCTGCAGAACCTCTCTGGTTCTAAATGGCCTGAAGAGTAATTCTGTTCACCTAAAGATCATTATTAATACATTACTGTGCAAAAGTCCTCATTTCTCATATTTTGCTTCCAGAAATCCAGACCGTCTTGTATGTTAATGTGGTCTTGAGGAGCAGTTCTCCAGGCTTCCTGAAGGACATTCAAAGTCTCTCATTTCCAGTCCAGTCCCTGAACCGGACCAGTTTCAGAGGAATGTTTCTGTTGGTTAAGACACAC
>JBBJLS010000041.1:2750508-2760758 GCA_037577275.1 Bryconaethiops microstoma
TAAAACATACATTTTGCATACATCACATTTCAACAGTCAAGCTTAAATGTTTTAAATTTGCGACTACAGTTACACTTGTATGCTAATTGTAACTCTTTTTTTCTTTTTCCTCAAAGTATTACTTTGGATGATTATCAGCATTGAGGATTAATATGATCAAAACTGATACAAATATATATTTTTAATCTTTTCTAACTTTAAATTACTTTTTCATTTAGACTGCAAGCTGCAGGACACATTACCAATTTCTCTGTATTGGTCCCCGCCCTCACCTCGCCCTCGCCCTGCCCCCAAACCCACACCTCCCCTTTGCGTATATAAGCAACAGGTCTCACGCGGTAAAGTCAGATTCAGATACGAGTTTCTCTAAGGAAAGAGATGGAACGGGGAGGGTGACAGTTTGTTCTCAGCTTCACGCCTTCGCTTAGCAAACTGTTCCATTATCTTCCGGTATAAAAGACATGTCAGAGTATCAAAAATAAAGCAAAATCTCAATGTAATAAAACATTTTCTTTCATTTCTTCATAGGTCAAAATCATGCTGAGATCGGTCATACTATTTCTTTATTAAATAAATCCCATTCTCTACATAGAATGTATTGCATTAACAGTTTTACTTTTTGTTCTTATTCCTTAAAGTTTTACTTTTGTTGATTATCCGTATTGTGCTTTAGTAGTATCGAAAATGATCGAAACATTTTCTTAAATATGCCTTTTACTTTTATTTACTTTTTCATTGAGACTGAGCTGCAGGACACGTTCTGCCAATTTCTCTGTATTGGCCCCGCCTTCACCCCGCCCCCAGCCCCACACATCCACTATGCGTATATAAGCAACGGGTCTTGCGCGGTACACTCAGAAGCAGATGCGAGTGTCTGGCAGACAATAGTGTGAACGAGGAGGGTGACAGTCGTTTCTTAGCTATATGGCAACGCTCAGCAAACTGTTCCTTTATCTCCCGATATAAAAGCCACGTCAATGTCTTTTCCCACTTTCGTCAGGGATATATCAAAAATAATGCAAACTTTCAGTCCGATGAAACATATTTTTCCTTTATTTCTTTTCATGTCAACATAATTCTGAGATCGATCAGCGTGAATGTCCGGCGTGTACATTGGCCTGCGTGTTTACTGATGTGATCATGAACTTGTAAATGACTACGTAAATGAGAGAAGGCACAATAACAGGAAAAACGGGTTTAGCATGCCAAGCTCAGCGTTCTAGGACTGTGAAGGCCGGATCCGGCCGAGATCTGTGAAATACAGCCTTTAGTTCCGGCCGTGACCGTGCCTGTAAAACATTCCCAATATACAAAACGATGCAGTATTAAATAAATCGCGACCATACATTTTGTGATGACCCCTTCCTCGCCCTGCCCCCAACCAAACCACCCACAAGGCGTGTTTAAGTAACTCGAACAGTAGATCCATAAGCAGATATGAGATTCTATAAAACGGGAGAGAGAACGGGCCTAGTGACAGTCGCCTCTTAGTCGTGCAACTTCTCTCAGCAAAATGTTCCTTTATTTAAAGATATTTCAAGATCTTTGCACCATTCGTGTTACCAAAAAATCTAGTTCTAATAAAACCTGTTTCATTCTTTTCTTGATAAATGAATGTAACCTTGAATTCAGTCGGCGTATTTCTACAGCAAATAAACGAAATTCACCACATGGACTTAGTAGTATTTCCTGAATCTCAATTTGAAAGGTCAAGTTGTGGAACGCATTCCAGCGCGCACCAAGGACAAAAACTGGGGGCCTTGGTCGGACATGATGACTTCCGGGATGCCGCAGACACACATATGCAGGAAAGAAATATTGGGTATTGGGCACCAGTAGGGCAAAAGAATGAGGGGATGGATTGACAACCCGTCAACAATTATGTACATATAATATAGTGTTCATAACATATATATATATATATATTTATATATATTTAAACTAAGCATGAGGCTAGAAACACAAGCAGTTCAACTGTCATCCAAAAAAAAAAAAAAAAAAAAAGAGAACGTATTTAAAAATAAACAAAGGTGGTAATAATAATAATTAATAATTAATAATAACAATAAAAGAGCAAAGTCCATCTACAACTGTTTTTTCAGGTAAGGCTTCCTATGTCAATTCCAAACACTGTGTGCATGGTTTCGGTACAACGTCAAAAATGTAAAATTTGTTTCTCAGTTTTGGAAAGGTAAAGGTCCTCTTCCTCCTTGCAGCTGCTTTGTTGCTTACTCCGAACATCACGGATGAACGAGTGGATGCCGTTGGAGGGGAGAGTGCGCCACCACCACTGGCACGTCGCGACACATGCATGTTCGCATCTCTTTCTCGCCGCTCCCCTGGCTCGGTCGTCTCAACGACAGCTGCACGGCACAGGCTCTGAGGGAGCCGAACTCGCGGGACAGAATTTAATGACCACAACGTACAAGAGAAGTTTAAAACGTAAAACCTCCACAGCTGCTGCACCTTCCTGTCCCGCCACGCCCATACATTAACCCGCTGGCTCCCGTCGCCAAGGTCTCGGGAAGGCAGGTGCACTCCGAAAACAATGCAGAGAGTATACGAGTCCAGTTCTTGGGGGCAGTTTATTGTCTTTTCTTTTTTATTTTTTGTAACACTCCGTCTCTCTGCATGTCTTTTTATTCTCTCCCACTCATCTGCTCATGTAAGGCGACTGTTTGGGGACCCCAGCGTAGCTGTGATGCGAGGGCCCCGCGTACATCATGTTGCCGTGGTGGTTGGGCTGCATAGGCTGCTGGGGGTAAGCCTGGCTTCCCATCATACCCATCTGCATCTGCATGGGGTACTGGGCCGGCTGGTTCATGTAGGGTGGGTTGCCGTGGTAACCGCTGTTCATCATGGGCTGGGGCATGCGGTAGCCAGCTGACATGGCCGCGTTCAAGGGATTCATGTTCATGGAGTTGTAGGCAGCCGGAGTGGGCATGAGGTTGGTCATCATGCCACGCTGGACAGCTAGAGTTCTGGGGGAGCCCTGCATGGCCACTGGGCCGGAGCTACGGCCATAAAGCTGCTGCTGGTGTGGGGAGCCGGCAGGGATTTGAGAGGCTTTGGAGCGGATGGAGATGTGGCCTTTTACTGTGGCCATTTGACCCTGCAGACGCTGGGTGTGGGGTGGTGGTGGAAGGCCTATATTTGCCCCTGGCATGTTGCACTGAATTAGAGGAGAGCCAAGGTTCATGGACCCAGAGCTGAGGTTGGGAGGTGGGGTCATGGTGGCCTGAGCCTGGGGGAGTGGGGGGTGAGGGGAAGAAGCAAGTTGAGCCAAACCGGGGCTGGACAGGGAGACACTGGTGGCGTAGGAGGTAACAGCAGCCGAATGTGAATAAGGCATGGCGTGGGGGTCCATGATTGTGTTGGTGAGCTGCTGAAGCTTGGCCAGGCTGAAAGTCGCTGATGGCTGGGCATAGCCTCCAGCACCAAAGTCCTGCCCCATGCGGTCGTAGAGGCTCCGACCACTTCCGCCACTCCCTGCACTTTCAGGGATCTCCATTATCATTGGTGTGGAGGCAAAACCGTTTCCCATGCTGCACTGAGGCAGAGGCTGCTGTTGAGGGGGTGGAGGAGGTGCTGCTGAAGGTGGAGGTTGCGGCTGAGGGTTTGGTTGTTGCTGCTGCTGCTGTTGCTGTGGAACCTTCTTTTGCTGCTGCTGTTGCTGGCTGGCACTTGGGGGTCTTTCAATAACGCAGCTCTGGGGGGACTTGATGCCACAGCTTGGGGTGTTTGCTGTGGGTGGAGGAGGTGGGGGTGGAGGCTGTGGGACAGCAGCACCAGCATTGGAGCCAGAACTGCCACTGTTCGGGCCAGTAGCAGCCTGCTGAATCAAACCACAACTGCCCATGGCTAACTGAGAGCTCACAACTGCGCTGGAAGACGACAATCCTGGTGTAGGGGCGAAAGAACAGCTGTTGCCTTGGGAAGAAGAGGAGGATGGAGTAGAGGACGAAGACGAAGCAGATGAGGAAGCAGCTGCCACTGACACGGACATGCCACCTCCATTGCCTCCACTACCGCCACTGCCCATGGTGGAGTCATAGCTGCTGGGGTTGTCATAGTTCTCTGTGGTGCTCTCAATGCTGCCCAGATCACTGAAACCACTGTCTACCACCTGCTGGGAGTGATCTGATACAGAGGGGACATCCATCATGGGCGAAGTCTCCATGTTCTGCAAAGATGGTGCAGAGAGTGAGCTAGGGTGTTCCGGGGTTATCTGGGTGTATCCTCCACCAGTACCCCCACCAGTCCCTGCAGGTCCAGGCACACCGGTCCCAGTCTCAATAGGCCCGGGGGTCATTCCAGGGCTGTTTACTGACCGTACGGACTGACTGGCTAAAGGGGGCATGGGCGGGTTAGGCATGGGGCTGTTATGCTGGGAAGCACTGCAGTCCTCTACCATTGCAAGAGTTTCCTCCTCTCCCTCCCCATGGCTGTAGTTCTGCAAGGTACGACAGGCAGCTAAAGTCTCCTCACAGTCCTGGTAGGCGTCGTGTTGCTCAGCTTCCTCATCCTGGGCCTCTCCTTGCGTGAGTGACTGTACAGCCTGAACAGTCTCCAGGTCCAACTCACTACTGTGGTGGTCATGCTGATGGTGGCTACCAAGTTCATCCTTGAACTCAGTACTGGTGTGTGAATGTTCCGTCTCCATCATCACAACGGATTTGTCTTCTAGCGCCTGAATGTCTGGTGGTTCGGAAGGGACTGCAATGGAAGTTACTGTTTCCACAGCGGCAGCAGCGGCAGCAGATTCCTCCTGCTCCCGCCGCCGCCTTTCATCCTGGGAGTCAACAGACAGGGTCTTCACACCCTGCACCTCCTCTGGTTCTTCTTCCTCCTCCTCCTCCTCTTCCTCCTCTTCCTGCTTACTCACGTATTCTTGCGCCGTGCTCGTCTGCAGGTCTAAAAAACCTTCCCCGCTTGTCTGGGGTTCCTCTTTGACAGGTGGTGATCGTGCAGGGGACAATTGTTCCTCCTCTTCCTCATCCTCTAGCTCTTCATCATCATCATCCTCAGACTCCTGGCTCTTTCTCTGTTTGCCGGCATCACTTTTCTCCTCCAGCCTGCCGTCACCTTCGTCATCCGCATCATGATCATCACTCCTTCGGCTGCCAGACGCGGCAGCCACTCTTCTGCTGCCTGGGTCACTGTGATCCTCTTCCTCTCTCTCCTCATCCTCTTCTGGGTCAGCCATGTCCTCTTCCCTGCTCTGAGGGACTCTGGAGTTGGAAGACTGGGACAAGGTGCGAGAGGGAGGACGGCTGGGCTTTTCTTCATCCCACACTCGATCTTGATCTTCCGCTTCCTCTTCTTCATCCGGCTCAGACATCAGAGGTGGTTTGGGAAGTGGAGGCTGAAGACTGAGACTTTTTGGTGGCCTTCCTCTTCTCCTGGGTTTGGGTGGTTCTGTCATCTTTTGGAGAAAATCATCATCCTCGTCTGAGTCTTTACGCTTCTCAGAGTCCAGGTCAGAGGTTAAGGTTCTCCTCTTGCAGGACCGGTCCTCCAGTGGAGGTTTGTCCAACTGTAGCTGAGCCAATCGGCTTCTCTCCGACTCTTGCCTGGCAGCCTCTTCCTGAGCCTGCTGCAGGTAGTAGCTTCGAGGCTTCCTGCCAGGTTTCCCCTTTATCTTTTGAGGTGGAGGATCCTCAGAGGACTGGGCTGTCAGGCTGGTGTCAGCTATCTGGTCAGCCTCACTACCAGGCTTCCTCCCTGGACGCTTTGTCCAGTGCGGTGGCTTGCGGCTCTTGCCCTTAGGCCAGCCTTTTTTCTTCTTTACTGGGGCCTCTGCTGTGACAACAGGGGCTTCTCCCATCTCTCCTGCCTCAGTCTGCTCCGGCCTCCTCAGTCCAGCCACAGGCTTCAGCACAGGAGTGGGATCTGTTGGGGAAGACAAATAAATAGATCAGTAAGAAAGTATGACTGTTACCTTAAACATTTTACACATTCAACTAAAATTCTGCAACTTTTCAAAGCCATTCATAGTTTGTTGTGTGACTAGTGCATAATGGTTCCTAAACACCTGATGTGATCTTCATAAATACAGTACTGACGAGCAAAAACGGACAATACATTTTTATTGAGCCTGCATAAATGACCTGTTTCACACTATGCAGCATTCTGGTGAGATCGAGGTCAAGACTGGAAAGAAAAGTTACTCTTGGACTGCAATGCATTATCAAATGTAAATAAAAGTAAATTTAAAAAAATACTGTAGAATTGATTGCTACTGCAAGAAAGAAGAAAAACAGCCATACCATTATACCCCTACGTAAGTCAAGCAACAGGGAGTTTAATATAAGAAAAACGCTTGGGAGTTAAGTGAAAGATGCCACTGCAAAGATCAACTCACTGAATCTTTAACAATAACCCTTGCACCTATCTTTTTATGGTGCCATCTCGAAGGTGCTGATTATTTTATGTTTGTAAACTGTTTGGCTCTGAACTGAAAGATTTCTTATTAAGTCCCTTCCAGTCTCATAAGCCGCAAAAACATTTCTGCTACACTCCCCAGAAACCCTTTTTCAATGGAACAGAATTCTCAACTGAAGAGCAGGTAACAATTTCGTACTTTTCAATACAGCAGTGCAAGTAGTTCACACATTTGAACTGTTTGGAATACCTGACTCTGGTTCAAAATGTTGTTCATCAATGGCCTTGACTGTTCAAACCATTGAAAAGAAAGCTATAGCCATAAAAAATGCTACATTTTGAACCCTGAGACCAATATTTAGGAATCATTCATGCATAACATCGAATAGTCCCAGACTGAATTAGTTTACCCCTTGCCTGTCTATGTATTTCAGGATGTAAAAACTGTGACTTTCACAACAAACTGATAGTATCCTTGTCTTCATAGCACATCCTCAACATTTCACTAAAGAAAGACTGAAAAAGAAATGGTAATTACTAACCATCTTCCTCCGACTCAGAGAAGTTGGCTGGGCGGACTCTTTTTGCCGCAGTATCTAAGTGTTTGCGCGCAGGTGGGTAACAGCGAAGGGTGTTTCCAAACGGAGTCTCTTCCTCTAGCCGGGGCATGGGCCTCTCGGTGTCTGAGTCTACAAAAGGCTCATCAAGGACCTCCGTTGTCTCCGAGATGGTCTCTGTCACCACGCTGCTGTGTGGATGACTGCGCTGCCTTATACGTCGCTTCCGCAGGGGCTTCTAGGAAAAGAGGGGCAAATTTAAGCTTATTCAGTTGCAAGGTGCATATCAAATGTATATAAAAACAAAAGCTAATTCTACAAGCTAATTTTGGAATCAGCTTAAGTTTTAATCATTATAAACCACTTAACTGGTACACTGCAAGGCTGCAACTAAATCTATTAACCTATTAAGCAATTCTTTGGATTTTAGAATTTTAAAACATGTATCATCAATGTTCATGACATCTCCCACTTAGATGATGATGAATTGGGTGATCTGAATTGGGTACCTAAAGGTTTCAGCAGCAGTATAAGGTACCAATTCTGAGGACTATCGAAAACAATCTCTTTTTACACACCTTGCATTTGAGCCCTAATGTTGGCTTTGTTAGGACAGGAGGGGAACGAGCGCCCATCTCTTCATCGTAATCATCATCGTCTTCTTCCTCCTCCTCCTCACTGCTCTCACTGGAACAAGACTCAGGGCCTGGCATAGGATCACTCAGTCTGGTTGCTGTGGGCAAAGAGGGCATGCCTTCCTCTACCTCATCACTCAATCTGCGTTTGGGGCCCCGCTTTTTCCGTGGGGGGCGCCCTCTGCTGCGCTGAGGGGGAATGGCAGGGTGCCGAGGGAGTTCCGTTGGAGGGACTGACGCAGAGTTCAGCTCGTTTTCTGAGGTAAACAGGTTGGGTGGAGAGGCAGATGATGTGGTCATCTTGTTTGCTGGAGATCTGTATTCTTCATCCTCATCCGCCTCGGGCCTGCTCTTCCGGGGCCGCCCGGGACCTGGCCGAGGCCGGTCCTTGACTTTACCCCAAGGCCAGTTTTTAGGAGGCCGGCCGCGCCCCCTGCGCTCTCCGTTGGTCTGAACAGGTGAGCACTCAGGGCTCGGGAGGCTGTTGTGTAAGGGAGATGATGCTGGAGAGCTTTGGCTGTTGGGGAATGACGGGAAGCACTTTTTGTCTTCATCTTCCTCCCTCTCTGCTCTTACAGTCCAGGGTAGTGGAGGACTTTTATGACTGGGCTTCACCTACAATGCACAAAAGGTATGGAGTCAAATGATCAGAGTTCAAAGCACCTTATTTGTACCTTTGAATGATATCAATGGTGAGTCAGAGCTGTTGTACTGACATTACAATAAACCCTCTCTAGCATAGTTACAAAAAATGACTGACCCAAATGACTACAGCCATTCTTGAATCTATGATAGAAAGACAATTCACCATGTGTGCCCTAAGACCAAAGTACATTCAATCCGAGAGATTTAACTAGCATTTCATTTGAAAAGAATAACAATACTACTGCTGCTGCCACCACCACCACCAGGTGTGTAAAAACGTAGAAATAATGCTTACAGGAACAAAATACTGCTTACTAAAAAAACTATTTTAGTAAATGTTACTCAATGAATTCCATAATGACAAATTAAAAGTATCTAGATAAAAGATTTCAGTGTTTTTGTAGTTTCATCTTAAAAGTTTGTATAGATTACACAAAAATCTTAATTACAACCTAGCAATTATATAATCTGTGGAATGCTGTACTGACAGTGTGTTAAATGAGTGAGACACACCTCTTTGTTGTTTTCCTGCTCTTCTTCTTCCTCATCATCGTCGTCGTCATCGTCGTCTTCTTCCCCTTCCCCCTCGGACACTACGGTGTTGGTGACGATGACCGGTGTCCAGCGTAAGCAGTCCGGGTCAACCTCCAGCTGTCGCGGCCGAGCACGAAGCCGCGACATGTGGGATACCACCAGCTTCTCTCTGCGAACCAGCACCAGCCTGGAGAAACAAGAAAAGTCATGAGATCTTAATTTTCATAGTGGACAAATATTTTGGCTAAAAAAAAAAACAAAAAAAACAAATAAAATTGTTCACAATGTGCAGTGGAGCACAGCAAACTAGTTAAAGGTAATCAATGGACAAAGTTTTTTTTTTTTTTTTCAGCATTTTTGTCCCTTTCATACACAATCTCAGACTCTGTAGTTTCTGACACTGTACGACAGATTCCTTTGTTAGTTCCAGTCAGTTTGAAGCCTTAATAAAGACTGGCAAAAAAAGCAATTTCCCTGACATACTGGACAGGTCTGAAAACAGTCTCAAGGATAAAAGCGATCAAAAATGCTTTCTGGTTTCAGCATTTCTTCCTCTTGAGAGGGAATCTCTCTGAAAATCTGTCAGCCTTGGCTTGGCTTGGCGATGACATCACGCTTTGGCCATGAAGATCAGCCGCAGTGTTATCGGAGCAATCCCCACGACACTTTAGCAGCCGCATTAGCTTTCTTCGTATTACGCAATCCCCTCCCACCAGGCGTGCAGCGCTACTGTGCTGGCAGTGCTGTGATAACACTGCTATTAGTGTAGCAGACAGTATAGTAGAGCTCCTCCACGCACTCGTTCTCTGATCCATCAAGTGGGGATTGGTGATCTACGACATCCGGGCTATTTGAATACATGCGAATGCCTTTGAGAAGGCAACTATGTAAATGTTCAATTTATAATGCGAGCATTTACAGCGACAGCCAATACATATTTTCAATTTCCCCCTGTTCCCAGATCAGATGAGCCATGTTTAGGGGTCATGTTTGCTGTTTTAGTCCTGCACTGGAGCTGCAAGCTTAATGCAGCTTAATGGGAGTTTAAGTACACCACTGAGAACCACCTAGAGGCCACTTCAAACCACATAAAAGTGATATTAAGTGACATTAAACTGCCTTGCTTATGTGATTTTTGGCACTGTAATATATTAAAAGGAACAAAAAAGCAACGCTGTTCGAAGTTCTATTATTCTTCACTGAAATATTAATTTGAGAGAATAATAAAACTGTTAGGTTCAAATGAGTTATTTATCTATATAGTATTTATACCCCTGCATTATTGCATATAGCATAGTGTATTTTGTGCAGTTTTACTGGATTTATTTAGACTTCATATTTTATATTGTTCATGTGTGTGCGTGCAGTCATAAGAAATTTCTTCTTAGGGTGTAGGTAAAAGAAGGTTATTTATAAAGTACTTCAATTTTGATAAGTTTTTTTAAATACACTGAAAAGCATTTCCTATCAGAAAATGTAGCTGTAGCTATATATA
>JBBJLS010000041.1:2763362-2765862 GCA_037577275.1 Bryconaethiops microstoma
GGGGAGCACATCGTGTAGCGTGTTGATCGCAAGACAGCTCGTTGCACACACACACACACACACACACACACACACACACACACACACACACACACACACAACTGCTAAAACAATCAATATAATCGGAATCATCACCACAATTATTACTACTATTATCGAAATTGGTGAATACCTCAACCCTTCAAGTCTTAAGAATGATCAGTAAACAGCAGAGATCCTGATTTCCATTACCTGCCCTTCGGTCGCCCCAGCGGTGCGTTATACCGCCGCTTGATTTGTGCTGCTTTCTCATGCAAGAGCTTTCTTCCCTTTTTCCTCGGCCTGCAGATCTGACAGATCCACATACCTGTGGAGGAACAGGTGGAGGATCTGAGAAAGACTTTCAAATATGGATCACAGTCTCTAGTGGTCTGAATCCTACATGATCGATCCACGACATGATCAATAACAGTAAATCTGAACACACAAGTCTTCAGTTATATCAAAACCTTGTAAAACCTTTAAAATCATTTGAAGCTGTTAGATGTGCTTTTCCAGGGTTGGGGCCATTCATGAACCGAACTGTGAATGCATGGTAAATTCCAAATCATTTAGTGGAACCGGAACCTGAATCAGAAACAGAAGTTTCACAAAATCCCACTTTGTGACATATTTTGACTTTTTAGAAATTTTGGAAATGGTGTGCATTCAATAATAAATCACTTCAGTCCAATATGTGAAATAAATACAATGATAATATTTTTTACCCTTATATTATACGTTCAATTTCTGAATTCGCTTTTACTTTTTTCTTAAACATTGTCTCATTTACGTTTTCCCCGCACGTCTTATTTCTGTCTATAACGTTTTCTTAAATGTAATACAAAAGCATTTCCCAAAGATCCACATACTGTTTACAACCAACGAGATTAATCTAAGACCGAACAGGGTCTGTGTTTAAGGTGTGACACAGAATTAGACAAAACTCCATTGAACTGAACTCCACTTCCTAAAACTCCAATTCAGTTCCATTCACTTGTTTGAACTGATCCCTGAATTGACCCTGACCCTGCCCTTTCACACCATAAAAAAAAAAAAAAATTACTTTAACTTACATTACAAGTTAATAGCATTTTGATGTCCTACAGAGTTCCTGTTTGAGAAATGTTTTTTGACAGAGATGATAAATAGCTTTGGCCTTAACTCTGGCCTTTGGGAGGCATTCCATACTGGCAGTGCACAGAATGTATATGGGGCATGCAAATGTATACGTGTGAATAAGAGTGCAAATGTGTGTAAAATAATAAATGGTTCCTGTACCTTTTGGCATTCGCGTCAGTGGCGGGTCACAGCACTCCATGTGAAAACCTCGATCGCAGGAGTCACAGAACAACATGTTTTCCTGTTTAGACACACACATACACACACACACACACACACACACACACACCTTGGTTTACATTGGAGTACAGCAAACACACACATTCACATCACCACTGTAGGTTAAACAGAAAAGACAAATAAAAATTAATCTGAAATACCGCATTTTTGCCCTGGTCCTGGCAGCTGCTGCAGGTTTTGCACTCGATGCACTGCCACCACAGAGCTTTGACCCGCGCCGTCAGCTCCGGGGAGAACTTCAGACAGGACGGGTGGCCTAGAGGGAGACAGGGGGTCAAACCACCGGCCAAACACTGAAAACTCCCCAATCATCCGGGAAACGGCTCGTTTAAAAGACTGTACTACTCTAGTTACGAGGCCCGCAGGAGCGACCGCGGCGAGGATTCTCATGATTAAAATTTCCAGTTGTTCTACAACATTAGAGGCAGTGATATTCTTCTTACACTGATCAGTGAAATCTCTGAGAGAACAGAGATGAATCACATTTCACTGACATTCTGAAACATCACAGAGCGTCATGAGGCGTGAAAGTATAGTGAGTGTAGGAATTAGTGGACGCTGGAGGCTGAAAGCTTGTGAAAGGACGCTTCTGTGACCTTTAAGGCCAATAACCGGAGACTGGAGTGGCCTCGGTTTCAATTTGTTACACGTTTTCTGCTTCTATAGCTACGCAAGCAGCTATACAAGGAAAATCATTTTACAAATGTTGAAAGAGAAGACTAATATAAAAATGCTAAACAGAAACCAATAAAAATTACTACTATTATTTAGAGAACGAAGTTTACAAGGTAGAGTTGCACTGGTCTTGACTGGATGTTTATTGGGTCTAAGGTGTGTGTGTGTGTGTGTGTGTGTGTGTGTGTGTGTGTGTATATATATATACACACACACACACACACACACATATATATATACATACATACAGATGACATCTGTTCTTAGGGTGGTCCTGTTCCTCTGATGGACAGTAAGGAGGGCGGTTGTATGAGATGTAACTCACCGCTGTTCCCACAGTCGGCGCAGGAGATGAGCTCCTCTGGCTTTTTGTCCCGGTTCTGCTCTTTTGTCCCCAGACAGAAACTACAGATGGGGATGGGCTCGGCCACGGGCTGTGAGAGAG
>JBBJLS010000041.1:2770862-2774353 GCA_037577275.1 Bryconaethiops microstoma
AGTAATACCCCTAAGGCTGAAAACTGAAATATGCAAGTCAGCTATGTTCCCAATCACAATGACTGAAGTCGAGTCACATTACTGAGTCCCGTCAATAAGCGTGGTGGTGGTGGTGGCGGCCTAGTGGGTAGGATACTTGCCTCTGGATCAAGAGGTCGTGGGTTCGAATCCTACCTTTAGCACCACCACTGGGTTCCTGAGCAAGACCCTTAACCCCCCAGGGTGACTGTCCCCTGTAGTCAGGGAATGGAATGGTCTGCTAAATGCCGTAAATGTAAGGGGACCACAATCACAGCATGAAGAACCAATGAATAAAACCGTTCGGCCACAACATTAAACCCACCGACAGGTGAACACTGATGATCTTGTTACAGTGTTTCCTGTTGAGGGGTTGGAGAAATTAGGCAGTGAGTGAACATTTGGTTCTTGAAGTCGATGTTAGGAGCAGGAATAATGTATGAGCGTAAAGATCTGACAAGAACCAAAGAACCAAGACTGATATATGTGGAGGGCTAGCGCATCTGGTCTGAACCAACAGAAGAGCTGCTGAAGTACAAACTGCTGAAGAATTTCAGGATAGCTCTGACAGAAAGGTTTCAGAACACACAATCCATGTGATGGTCAAAGAGCCTCCCAATTTCCTCAAATCTCAAATCAATAGAGCATGGGCTGTGGGATGTTAGTCCCGATTCATGGCGGTCCCGCCTCAGAGGCAGTGGGTGGCCTAGTGGTTAGGGTGTTGCCCTTGTGATCAGGAGGTCGTGGATTCGAATCCCAGGATTGCCGGTGGTACCACTGAGGTACCCTTGAGCAAGGTACTGTCCCCATACTCTGCTCCCCGCCCACTGCTTCACTTGGGTGAATGGACTAAACGTGGAGAAAAAATTTGCACTGGTCACACGGTGTGCTGTGGCGTGGCGTTCATGTCTGACAAATGAACACCTTACACTTCCAGGATCTGCTGTAAATTCTTGGTGCAGAAACAGAACCCTCAGAGGTCATGCCTCGACGGATCAGAGCTGTTTGTGGACACATAAGGGTGACCTACACAATGTCGGACAGGTGGTTTTAATGTTATGGCCGATTGATGTAATCCCAGCATCGTTTCTTCATCCAGCTCTTCCAGTCGTACACAAGCGAACAGAATGCGTGTAGAAGGCAAAACGGACACGTCTACAGTAAAGACATTAAACCTCATGCGTTACAAAACACAGCCTTAGTCAGAGTGAACCACTTGGATGAAGTTATGGACCTTTTTTTCCTTCTTGTTTTGGCCTGGGAACACTCTTCATCTTAACTGTAGGGTTATCTTCGTGTGTGGCATCTGACATTGCTTAAAAACCAGCAGTAAATTACACATCTAACCACAGTTCCATCACACAGCAGTGCTTTCTTTCTTTCTTTCTCACTGGAAGACCTACAAAGACGTCCATGTCTTCTCCAAAGAGGAGGTGCAGCAGGAGGGGGAGGTACTGGTGTAAGACTGAGTAACGTGAAATGGATTTTATCATATTGTGGATAATGTGATAGCGTGTTGGGTTTTCCTGATAGTAGTCAATATCAAATTTCTAAATATAACAATCACAGAATGACCATCAATGTTTTACACCACGAGCTAGACTTTGGCGGCATGCCTGGATATATAGGCACCCACCCAAGTACATTTCAATCCATTTACAATTACATATATTGCCTCAGTGTACACACACACAATAATTTAAAATACAGGCCAGAAGTTTGAGCCAGGTATTTTTTTTTTTTTTAATTAAATACAAGCTACATTTTATTACAAGAAAACAGACACATACAAATTGAACTGATTTTATAGTTTAATGTAGCAAGTACACACTGTAAGTGCAGTTTAATGGATGTGAAAGTTTCTGTACGAGTTTCAAGATCCCCCCCCACCCCCCCACCGGTCCCTTTCATCACAGCAGCACAGATTCACCACATCCTTTCCATCAATTTTCAGAAATAACTTGTGTTCAAACCCTCCCAGCACCTTTTTAAGCTGCAAACAGTTTTGTTTGATTTTCTGGAGCTCATCTGAAACTTGTGGGTCCCTGCAGCTCAACGAGAGAAAGATTATGAGACTGGGGAGGACAAGACATCACTATCTGAACTTTCTGCTTTTCTTTGGACTGGATTTAATTTTGGCACAATTCTGAAGATCCTTGGGATCATTATACTGTTGAACCATGAAGTTTTGACCAGTGATACATTCCAGGAACTGTGTGATAAAGTAAAGAAAGTGGTCCTTTATAGTCACGCGTGAACACATCACAGCACACAGTGTGAAATTCTCTCTCTGTATTTAACTCATTTAACCCATTAACCAAGCGAAGCAGGTTTCAGTGTGTGGGGATGGTACCTTACTCAAGGGAACCTCAGTGATGACACTAGCAGTGCTGGGATGAACTAATAGTGTTGAACTGAGTGATACATTTCTTTTTTCATGGTCAGTCACTAAAGGCAGACCTGATGTGTCTCTTCAGAACCAACAGTTTGAGGCTTTGAGGGTAAATGTGTTACTACAGACTATAAAAGAATTGTAAACCAGTCAGTTACATTTTTTAGTATTTAATGTTTTCTTGTAATAAAATTTGTTTATTTTAAAATCCGAGGGTGGGCCCAAAGTGTGTGTAATTTCACACCAACCCCACACACAACCACCCCCACCTCACCCCCACACACACACACAAACACACCCCTCACACTCCAAGTGAAAAAAGGTTTCTGTAAATGGGGGTGTCGAGAGAAAACACAAGATTTCGTTTTCATGTTTTAAGACAAACCCAGGATGGGCATTTCAAGCAAAAATTTGATATTTGGAAAATAATTTAAAGACAAGACGACAAAAAAATTACATTTTATGTTTTTAATAGTTATTTGAATATTAGAAAAATCATCAATTCCTACTACGAAATTACATCGTACATCATGATGGGTCAAAATTGACCCGCAGAAACATTATTTTCTGTAAATTTCACAAGCCGCAGTCACGGCCCTTCATAATCGCTTAATTTCAGCATCAGCATCACACGCAGCCACCGGAATCTGAGCCGTTGCTCAAACACTCAAGTGAGAAACGAGGGAGTTAAGCATTAAATCGCCGCTGGACCTTGTCTCGGTAAAGTCGGCGTAGGGCCTTATTTCATGAAACTGAAACTGGAGGTTTTCGGAATGCAGAAAAGCTAAAATGTTTCACAGCTTGACAAACAAGAAACAAGAGCGCTAATCTGTTTATGCTCCTGAAGGCATCACAGAGTGCGAGAGAGAGAGAAACAGAGAGAGAGAGAGACACACACACAGAGACACAGAGAGAGAGACAGGGAGAGAGAGAGAAACCGAGAGAGAGAGAGAGAGAGAGAGAGAGAGAGAGAGAGAGAGAGAGAGACACACACACACACAGACACAGAGAGACAAAGAGAGAGACAGAGACAGAGAGAGAGAGACAGACACAAAGAGAAAGAGAGAGAAACACAGAGAGA
>JBBJLS010000041.1:2854388-2872846 GCA_037577275.1 Bryconaethiops microstoma
GACATTTGTGAATTACTGCTTTATTTTTTTATTCACATTTTCCACCCTGTTCCAACTTTTTCTGATTTGGGGTTGTAGACTAATATTTAAATTTGTTTGATGGTCTGACACATTTAAGTGTGACAAGCATGGAAAAAAAGGGAAACCAGGAAGGGGGCAAACACTTTTTCACAGCACTGTATATCTTGTGATATTGTAGCTGATAAATGATCATTATTTTATGGGCTTGTCACAGGCTCCCCATATTACCCCTAAAGTGGTTTGTTGTGTTGATTTTATAAACTATAAACTAAACTTTTTCTTGTTATAACTTCAGATTCTAGAACAAAACCTCAGCTCATCTCCATTTGTGTTGACTTTTATCTTCTTTTTATCTTGTGTTGATCTTTATCTTTTAAAATGACAGCTGCTCTTTACAAAGTTTCAAAATGTATAATTACCCCAACATAACTGTTTTAATACGACCTATACAGTAACTTACGTTATAAGATTATTTCGATTCTCATAAAAAGTTTAGCATAAAAAGATATAGCACTCTCCAATATTATTGACACCCTTATTCAATATTTCAAAGTGAAAAGACTGATGAAAATTCCTCTCAATGCTTATGAAAGTTTGCCTTAACTCAGCAGATAAAAAAATGTTTTTAATATAAAATATGTTTAAAAATTATCCTTATCTCTTGTTTTATGAGACATTCTCTTCTTGAGAACAGCCCACAGTTGGACTGAGGTGGGGGCTCTAGGGGACATAAACAAAAGATTTAATTTGTGTTTGTTTAACCCTTTTTGGGTGTATTTTGATGGGTGTTTTGAATTGTTGTCCTCTTGCAAGATCCAACCATCACTAAGTATTAGCTTCTTGGCAGAGGTAGCCAGATTTTTATTTAAAATTACCTGGCACTTACTGGAATCCATAATGCCATGTATACAAACAATTTTGCTAGAGCCTTTAACAGTAAATCATAGACCCTCTGCCTAGGTGCTTTTCCCTGTAGCCAATTGAATTTCTATGCCAAACTCACCAATTCAAAGAGCACAACGTTTTTGTCTCGTCTGGTCACAGCACCCTGTCACAGTTAAAGCTTCAGCGGCGTCTCACTTGTGCTTTTACTTGCGCTAAGGAAATAGGAAACTTTTTTTGCATGAATACCTTTCTAACAGGCCTGATGGTGATGTCTTCTTGTGGATTTGGAGACATAGTGTCCTCAAACTGTTTTTTTTTCTCTGATCATTCTCCTTACTGTAGCTGCTGAAAAAAGCTTTATGTCCTCTTCTAAACTGGTTCATGAGTTTTAAATTTCTTAAACTTCTTAATGTTTGACTTATTACGTTTTTTGTTTCCATTCACCCGTCTTGTGTCGCCTTATTTTTTATATCCTAGTGAAACAGTAAATGTTTAATGACTACTCAAATGTTCCTAAACACTTAGGTCAACTTAAAATTACAGAGATATGTGAACTTAATGACATTTTTTTCAAGGTGCCAATTTAGTTTAAAAACATGCTTTCACCAATGGTTACCACATTCGCAGACTAAACTTACACCAAAATAAAAGCAATATTTTTTCTATTTTCAATATTAAGAAACATAACTGATAGGTGTAATGATACACTCGGTTAATGGTTTGATTCACAATACTGACTTACCAAAGGACTCTGACTAAAGTGATGAAAATATATATACAGTTTATATATATATATGAGTGGGTGAATTATTTTAGGTCCAACCATTGCATGTACATTGTGTTACTGTATAATACTCCAGTGTGTCCACCAAGTGGGCTTAAAAAGTACTGCCATGTGACACTCTAGAAGGTGCCGCTGGACCAAAGAATAAACCCATCAGCTCTAAAACAGGCCTTAATTCATGTGAAGTATCTTGGAATGAAATCTAAGGCTTTAACATCATGTGGGCCCACTGAGTGCTTATCAGAGTCATGATGAAATTAAGCTTCATTTTGCCCCACAGAATCATCTGAGCTGCTAGCTCAGTCTTATGAGCATAAAAAGTGCTGAAAGTTGTGTGTAGTAGAATGTTCAATATACATCAATGTTCAAAAGTTTGGAATCACTGTTTTCAATGTTATAAAACCAAATTTGTGGAAAATACATCCATTCATCCATCCATTTTCAAGGCACTTATACTTGACCAGGCTCATAGGGATGCTGGAGCCCATCCCAGTGGTCATGGTGGGGAAGAGAATCTCCCAGGACAGGTCGCCAGTCCGTTTAAGACTTTAAACAGACTTTCACATCCAGTCACACCTTGAGGGAGTTTAGCATCTCCAATCCACATAATGCGCATGTCTTTGTACTGTGGAAAGAAAACAGAGGTCTCAGCGGAAACCCACACAGGCACAGGGAGAGAACTACTAATTTGCAAGGTTACTGGTTTCAACCTATTTTGTAGGAAGCTGTAAAAAATGAAGAAATGTCCAGACTGATGAAAAGAGCCAGTCTTCTACAGTGACAGGGAAACTGTAGAAGACTGAGAATGAAGTTCTAATACAATTAACATCTACAATTCCTCCTATTAGTGGTGATAAATCGTGAGGCAGATACCTTAAGTAAGTATTGTAATCAGATAACTGCTGTATATTATTTTTCATTTAAAACATATTGGTGTCCCCAGAAACCATTGGTTGGTGGATCACTGATTGAAGGGGTAGAAGGGGGCTAAGATGGGCTACAGTCTGTAAATGTAAACTGAAAAAATGGCACAGTGTAAAACTAGTTCCAAACAACGTCTAAAAATGTGTTGCAGTATGACTTACTATTGACTGTAAATGTTCTGGAGGCCTGTTAAGTGCAGCTATAAAGGAGTCGCTGAATGTACATTAGTATTACAGCGTCATTATGAACAGCTAATGCATTTTGTGTTGTTGAAGCACACTGTTATACGGAGCTGTCTGGCAGATAAACTGAATATAAAGCTCTACTGAAGACTGAGCAGCAGTATCATATGGGTTTAAAAAAAGATCAGAGCAGAAATTAGATTAGAGCCAAAATGCCAAAATAAGGGCCAAAATGTCACCCAAGAATGATGTGATGCAGTCCATGAAAAAAGACTGACATTACATGAAGATAAGCTTATAATAACCTTGCTTTTTATAGCAGGGTCGGGAAGCAGTAATCTGATTTGAAATAATCTGCTCCAATCTGGCATAAATGCTGACCACATGCCTCTCCCGAATAGACGGTTCCTATTGGCTGAACTCCGGCATTACTGATATCTGCTGTCAGACTGGAGCGAGTCATATTGACATTCAATAGCAGACCACTACATGAAATGAACTTTCCAAGAAGTCTATAGATTCCATGCTTGATTCAAGAACATTTGTAGGTTACAGCTAAGTCAACAATGGCTCTAATGCTTTGCACTCATTCATGGACACAAAAGATAAGAGCTTTATTACCTGAGCTTTTAAAGAAGAGCTTTGAGTAAATTATATGAAGCTAAACTTCTTAAATTTTGGAAACTTTTGTTTGTGAGCGTTTGTGACCATTTAGCAATTAATTACACACAGTTTCTGCATCTTCTGTTCTGTAGATGTGCTCCATTCTAGAGTCAGAATTGTTCATAATGGTGGTGAAACAACTCGCTTGTCCGAGGGGGGGGGGTCAGGGGTGCGCGTACAGCTCTACGTCTCGGCTGTTGTCTGTGAAACAAAAGTGGGAGGGGACGAAACAAATTATTTTGACAAGTGCGGGGGAATATGTCCCCCCCTGCTATAATGACCCTACTCAATACACAGTGCACTGCGTGGGAGTTAAAATACTGGCTCCTGCACCCAAACAGTGTAAAATAACGCTAACAAAGTGCCATTGGTTCAGTCATAAATGTAGAATTCAATAACGGACAAACTGTGCACTACATGGGTGTAGAACAAATTTTCTGACTTACATAGCACACATTGTAAGTTCAGGATGTGGTGTATCAAGACAAATGTATTATTAAAAGCTTAGTGTAACAGAACAGGTGAAGATGTTATCAGATTGGTATCACTGTGAGCACATCCTCAATGTTGCAGTATTAGTATCGGTATCAGCCCTAAAAAAGTGATACCTCTACCAGTTTACCAGACATTAATTAAACCTATTTCTAGACTAAATGAGTTTTGCAATCTGAAACTCAAGCACAACACAACAATCCTAAACAAGTGCAAGTCCACCTAAATGGCCTGAGAGAAACAAATTAAGTCCTTGGAGTGGGATAGTTAAAGTCCCGACTTGAACCCCATTGAGATGCCATGGAAGCAATGATTACTGCATACTCAAAAGCCCCTCAGTGTGGTTGAATTAAACCAGTCACGCAATGAAGAGTGGTCCAAAACTTTTCTACAGCAATGTGAAAAACTGATACCCAATTACGTTTGGTAGCACTTTGCTTCTGCTAAAGATGGCACAAGCAGTAATTAAGTGTAGGTTACAATTACTTTTTCACATGGAAGGCATATGTTGCAAAGCTTTTTAAAATGCAATGATCATTTACTCAGATGTTCTGTGTCTTATATTATATTTTGTATGAGCATCTGAAGCCTTTTGGTGTGACCAGTATACAAATATTGATAAATACAACACAATGGAAAAAACCCAGATTTTCAATTAGATCATTCAATATATCATAGATTTATTATCATTAACAGTACAGCTCTTTAATAATATTTAGTACAAATAATTTTACTCAGTTTCTTAGTTTTCCTCAGAAGCCACTTCAGATGGCCAGATTGCATTTCTCACTCACATTTCTTTACTATTCTTTGATTATTTTGGTACAGAATGAGATGTCTGTGTTTCTGAGGCCCCAAAGAGGCTTGATTCTACAAGTAATTGATAATACAAGTTTTACCTTCATTACTGCAGTCAGAACTGAACTGTTCTAGTTTTACCTCATTAAAAGGCCTCAATTACATCCTCCATGTTGGTCAGCATTTCTGGCCAAAGTGACCACTAAAGTTACTGCCATCAGTTAATTGCTGTGAGTGTGAAGTCTCAGGGCAAACAGCAACAACTTCAGCACCCATACAACTACCTGATGACCAATAACTGTGTGCCCTGCACCTGATTCAAATCAGACCTTTAATTTTTTTGTATTACTGAACTAACAGTACTACTACAGTCTAGTCTTTAACTCCTCTGACGGTTCTTCCACATTACACAGACATCAGCAGCAGATTCTTTAAGTCCTGTGAGGAAGGGCCTCCATGGATTAGACTAGTTTGTCCAGTGCATCCCACTGTTACTCAATCAGACAGAAATTTAGAAAGCTTGGATTTGGGGAACTCCTTGTGATGTTCCTCAAAACAATCCTTAACAGTTTTTTTTCAATATTACAAGGAACATTATCCTGTTGAAAGAGGTCATTTCCATTAAGAAGTACCTTGAAGGAGTGAACTTGGTCTGCAACAATATGTAGGCAGCTGGTACATGGCAAAGTAACATCCACATGAATGCCAGGACCCAAGGTTACCCAGCAGAAAATTGCCCAGTGCATCACAATGTCTCCACCAGCCCACAGCCTACTCCTCTCTTCTTTTCAACATCATAGACAGTCTTTTCCAGTTTTCTCTGCTTTGGGATCCTGCTTAACAGCTAATCTTTTTGCCAATTACCTTTATCACAGTTTTGGGTGCGTTCCATTAAGGTTGCATTATTTTTCCATTTGTGCAAAGTTTTCCTGTGTACAGATTAAAGGGGTTTTCTTTCTTTGTAATCAGATGTTTTTTGTATGGCTTTCTCTGCATATATAGACTATATGGACACACCTCTTAATTATTGAGTTAAGGTGACCCCTTACTTCCAGTGAAGGGCCATCTTAATGCTTCAGCATACTAAGACATTTTGCACAAAGCAAGGTCCATAAAGACAAGGTTGGACATGTTCAGTGTGGAAGAACTTGACTGGCCTGCAGAGAGCCCTGACCTCAACCCCATCCAACAACTTTGGGATGAACTGGAACGGAGATTGCGACCCAAGCCTTCTTGTCCAGTATCTAATCTAATATTAGTGTCACACACACAGGTGACATGACACGGAAGAAGGACCGGAAATGACCGTATCACATGATATATAAGCTTCAGGTAAGCAGGTGGTATCTGCTCAGTCATTGAGTCTTCACCCTCAACCAGCCGTCAGCTCATCTTGAGACTGTGAGTACTCACTTCATGCTCTGTGTGTGTGTGAGAGTGTTGGTTCCAGTGGGAATCTTAACTCTGTGCAGAGCACTGTTAGAACAACCGCCTGAACTACCTGCCCTCTCGAGCTGCTCCACGATCGGTTTTATCCTTCATGCTACACGGGTGATACGATAGCGTTCTCTATTCTGTGACAATTAGAGATCAGAGATTATTTACATTTCTGAAAGCTTAGATAGTTGAATGTGAATATTTAGATTACTATAACATATTTGGACTGTAACATGTTACTGTAACATGGGATTGCTTGCCTTGGCATCAACTAGCTTGAGTAAAAGACAATACAACAAATTACTTTGTCATTTTTTTTATTCTTTGAAAGTCCATGAGATCCTAGTTATGCCACTGAAAACTGCCTTTCAGATTATCAGACACAGATATTTTTTTATCAACAAAAAGTCTATAATTGGTTAAAACAATTTTGAATATTTTTTTAAGTAACATTGTGTTTTAGTTTTTTTACTTCTCATATTTCAACAACTGTCCAGGAATGCTTAATTTTGGTTCGCTGATATTTTCACCCGCAGGTCATCACAGCATTTTAGGCTCTGTGGCGTTTCCATTCCAGTGTTGTTCACTAATGTTGTCTCTGAACTCTAGGAAGCTCCTTTTCCTTCACCACGATACTTGCTGCCTCTGTTATGATTTACTCATTTATTATTGTTTTTTTTTGGCATCCTTAATATCTAGAAATAGATATCTAGATTTTTTAAACCACAGTTTTCTTTATGCTTATGAACACATGCACACATATTACACAAACATTATGTGTGTAAATTTGAGGTTAATTATTAAGCCCCGGAAGTGTTTAAAAACACTTTAATTCTTGTTTCACCTTGTTGCTGGTCCAACTAAAACACTGGCATAAAAATGTGTAATAACTGTTAAACTGGCTTTAACTAGAAATAGGTCTAACAAACATATGCATTGCAAGCACTACACTATTAAATAAGTGGTAAAGACAACAACAGACAAACCACGGGGCTTATAATAAGTGGACTTTATTTATGGTGTCAATCACCAGTAAATGCTTGGGGCCAGATATGGCGATTATAAATTAGAACTATTGAATTATTTAAAATAACAGAAAGACATTTAATATTGACACCATGAATGCAAACAGATATAGCCTCAAAAAACAGATTGTTTACGGAATAATAGAAAAGCTGAAGTTCTATAAAGAGTGTTGGACGTGAGATGCGTAAGCCAGGAGTGTGACGCTATACACTTCAGTCACGTCTCTTCTTAGCATCAAAGGGTACACGCACCAGAGCTACCTCGCTGGGCTGAAACACAATTTGCACACACAGACAAAAATGATTCACCGAGTGAAAGTAAATGTAAAAAATATAAAAAGACAAAACGTAGTTATCAGGATTTACATTCAGATATAAAATGTCTGGTTGCACATGTCTGGTTAAATGTGGTCTGGTCAAAGTTTCTAAATGAAAATAAGTACACATTCCTTACAGAGAACACACCTCTGTACATTATAATATGACAAATTGCTGAATTTAACACTCCTGGGAAAAAATTAAAATATGAATGGTCTGTGTAAAGGTTATGGAATATTTAACTTTTTATTTTTTCAGAAATTTAAGTTTGCTTCCTGTAGAGCATATGTACTTATGTTCACTTTTGTACTTGACAGTATACAGTAATGAGTTTTTTGGATTTGTCTCAATTGTCCAGTTCTACTCACTAGCTAGAATTTATCAAGTCACATGATACAACCAACACTGGCAGGGCAGAGGCTAAAATATGTTTTCTCCAAGTCAAAGGATGTTTTCAAACAGCTGCTTATGTAGCACAGCGTCACGTCATGCCATGTCTTGCTACTGTCTTTCAGTTATGTCAGGTAACAGATGGACTAAATCTGTATTGGGGAGGCCAGTTGTGCTCCCTTGGTCCTCAGCTGGGTTTAAACTCATGATCTTCCGATGATAGGGTCAAAACATTGACAGGTATGCCACTCAGGAGCCCCAGTAAATGGCTTTTCTATTAGGATTCACACTTGAGGTTGAAGATTTAAAGATCTTATAACATATGTGACACCTACTGTCTTCATGTACTAGCATCTGTGCATTTATTTCTGTTTTCAGTGTGATGTTCTCTGACCATGGAGCAGTGTGTGAGGATGCTAAATTGCTCAAGGGTACCTCAGTGGTGCCACTAGCAGTTCTTGGAATTGAACCAACAACCTTCTGATTGCAGCTGCAGATCCCTTACCACCAGGCCACCAATAGGCCCTAGTAGGTACACCAGCCTTGCACCAAATATGGCCATTTTATCAGCTACCACCAAAGTGCACTTTGTAGGTTTACAATTACAATATCTTAGTCTGTTGCTGTATGGTTTATAGGCACCCTCTAGCCATAGACAAATGATACTAGATATTGTTTGGGTGGTAGACCATTCTGGACACAGTAGTGACACTTTTTTGGTGGTATTTTGGTGGATGCTGCAGTAATATGAGACCAATTAAAGCATTTGACCTGATTTTAATTTTTTTTATCACCATCATGGCTTAGTAAATTATAATAATGTATTATGTAATCCTGTAGGTAAACCAGACACTTTTTACATTACTGAAGCTTTATTTATTTAGTAATTTTTTACATCAACAAACTAATTTCCTCAAGAGGCTTAAAATGGTAGTTAATGAGATATAACTGGCAAACTACTACTTGAAATTAATAGGAAGTGTGGAGGCCTTTGCTTTGAATGACTTCAGCACACCACAGGACATCACTTCTTTCTCACACTGCTCTGGTTTGATCATGGTCCATACTTCTCGCAGTCTCTTCTGCAGTTCGGTCACTTAGCCATTACTCTGTCACCAAGGATTTTCTAGAGAATCTCTATGGGTTTTAGATCTGGACTCAGGTCTGGCCGTTTCATGTGTCAGTGTATTTATCTTCAAGGAATTGCTTAACCCGGTTTTCAGTCTGACAAGGGAGTATTGTCTTGCCTGAAAAGTCCGGGGTGATTGGGAGGCAATTGCAGTGAAGGAACTGCATGTTGCCAAAGGAAGTTCAGATAAACATTTGCATTAACTCTGCCATGTAGCTGTGCAAGAGGCTCAACTCCTGCCTCAGAAAACATCTTCCAAACCATGACCCTTCCTCCTCCAAACTTCTTTTGGGTTCTGTCTTTCCCCAGTTTGACGCCAAACACATTTCCTAGCAGACCCAAATAAATTGAACTTGCTCTCGTCACTGAAGTGGGCTAGCTGAGTGGGCCACTGCGGTCATGAGGGTGGATCTGGATATGGCTCACTCCTATCTGGAGTTCACATGTCAATTCAAGGCCACCTTTCAACATCCAGATAGTGAGGTGGAGAGAGACTCCAAGCTATATCACCTTCGCCAGGGAGAGCGGTCTGTCAGCCGCTATGTGGCTGAATTTAGGACTCTCACCGTCCAGACGACTTGGGGTGAAACGGCACTCTGGGCTGCTTTTTACTAGGGGCTGGCTACTCGCTTGAAAGACAAACTTGCTGGGTGAGAGCTCCCGGTCACCGTGGAGGGTTTGATCCAGCTGTGTCTCCGGATTGACCAGAGGATGAGCTCCCGTCCGAAGCCGGCCCCTCGCACCAACCCTCCTCCTCTTCCAAGGATCCGTTCACCAACTACTCCAGCCTCCGTGGAAGCATCGTCAGTCGACTCTCCACCTCCTTCTGTGGATCACTCAGGAGCCGGAGGGGAACCCATGCAGTTAGGAGGAGAGAGGAGAGGGACAGGTGCTACCGTGAGGGACTGTGTGCCTATTGCGCCTACCCTAAACACCATCTCCGACCAGGAATCCCAGCCTATAACTATTACTGCCATTGATGATCATTCACCAAACTTCCCCTATTTCACTCACTGTTGACAATCCCACAGAGAGGATTCAATTATTAGTCACCTCCCTCACTTCTCCTCCTCCGCTCCTTAGTCATGACCCCCCTTATTTCATGGACTCAAAAACGCATTCTCCAATGGGGCTTGACCTGTCAGGAGCTTTTTCTCTGGGCAAAGGCTGGGACATGCTCCGGGGAGTACTAGGCCCCCGAAGTCAACCTGGAGATCATTCCCATCCTGTACTGGAACCCAACTATGGTATTCAGTAAAAAACAGGCCATTCAGTTACCATCTCTCAACCTTTTGCCAGGCGCGGTACCTCCCCGTGGCTGACTGTACTCCCTATTCTAAGGAAGAACAATGAGCCATGGAGGCTTACATCAGTGAAAGGCTCCACCATGGTACCATCCGGTCCTCCACTTCTCCAGCGGCTGCGGGTTTCTTTTTTGTCAAAAAAAAAAAAAGAAAGGGTCTCCATCTGTGTCAACTCTAGGGGGCTTAATCATATTATGGTTCAGAATAGGCACCCTCTTCCAACCACTACCATTGCCCTGGACACCCTCTCTGGTGCTTAAATTTTCACACAGTTGCACCTGCGGAGCGCTTTTAATCTGGTACGCATCAGGGAGGGCGATGAGTGGAAGAGATTTCATGACACCAAACGGCCACTATGAAACCCTGGTAATGCCCTTCACCCTGTGCAATAGACCCGCAATTCATCAACGACCAGCAATTCATCAACGACGTGCTGCGGGACATGCTGGGTCATTGGGCATTTGTATACCTTGATGACATCTTAATATACTCCGGGACCTTTAAAGAGCACGTAAGAGCGGTTCTTCAGGAGGTTGCTGGTCCACCAACTATACTGTAAATTGGAAAAATGCGCTTTCCACCAGTGCTCCACCACATTCCTGGGAATTGTGATAACCCTTAAGTTTAATTGGCCACTACCCAAAACGCTTAAGCAGGTCCAGTGCTTCCTGGGGTTTGGAAACTTTTATAGACGGTTCATCCGGGGCTACAGTTCAGTTGTGACACCTCTTACCGTTCTCATGGATCTCAACTCAATTCTTCAGCCATCAAATCACTTGTGCCTACTCTCCACTTCAGCTCCCATCCTTTTCCATCCTGATGCTGGTAAGCCTTTCGTTGTGGAGGTGGATGCCTCGGATGTGGGCGTAGGAGTGGTTCTCTCCTAGTGAGGTCCAGACCAGAAACTGCATCCTTGCAGCTTCTTCTTCAGAAAATTTAACCCCACTCAACAGCAATATGGTTTAGGGGACCACAAGCTGCTGGCCATCAAGTGGGCTCTGGAAGAGTGCCGTCACTGGCTCCAGGGCAGCAGTGAGCCATTTACCGTCTGGACCAATTATCAAAATCTGCTTACCATTCAGCAGCTTAAACGAATGAATCCTTGACAGGTGCAGTGGGCATTATTTTTTGAACAATTTAATTTCTGCTACCTCATTTGGACTGAGCTTTCTCACAACCTCCAAACATCGTCAGCCATGGAACTCAGTCCATTTGAGGTATGCTGCGGTTTCCAACCTCCGATGTTTGAACATCAAGAACCAGAGGTTGATGTACCCAACTATTGGTCCACAGGTGCCGGCGGCTTTGGACGCACATCCGCACTGCCATCCAGCGGGCTACGAGAGGTACATCAAGCAGCATTGCCAGGATGTTTGTTCCATGTTGGTGCCAGGGTTTGGCTCTCTACAAAAAATCTACACCTGTAAACGGAGTCTAAGAAGCCTGCCCCCCATTTCATCTGACCCTTCCGCATCACTCATCACTTAACTGTCACCTTCCGGCTCCAGCTGCCTTAAGAGGGACCAGAAATGAGGCGCATCACATGGTATAAAAGCCAAGGAATGGAGGTAAACAATGCTCAGTCATTGAGTCATCGCTTCACTCTGTACCCAGCTCTTCAGGACCATGAGTACACACCTACCACTTATTGTGTGTGAATGAGAATACTGATTCTCATTCAAGGTAATACTGATTACCTACTCTCTCGTGTTACTCCGCAATTGGGTTTATTCTCCATGCTACACGGATTCATTGTTTGGTTTTCAGGATTTCTGTGACACCTATGTCCCAACAACATTCTCTTTAGCAAAGGCTAGTCTAGTCTTTTTTATTCTATCTGCATATGGGAGGTTTGGTCACTGCAGAATGGGCTTTCAGTCTGAATGGTTTTAATTGAAGAGATGCTGTGTGCCCAGACAGATCCTTGCCCTGATCAGCACTGAACTGATGGGCAACTTCAGCTGCAGTGTTGGACTGATTCCCCATTGAGAGTCTTCACAGTATCCTGTACTGTTGCACATTTGTTTTACATGGACAACCAGCTTTTCTGGGGGACTTGAATGAATTGTAAAGTCCTTGTAAAGCTTCATTATTCTTGAACTCACTGAACTGGAATGCCCAACATCTCTTGTAGTGTTGGTGATATGGATAACCTGCTGTCACAGGGTTTCAGTCACCTTAGAATGGCTTGCCATCTTGCAAAATAACTATGAGAGCTGCCAGATAAATAGGGCTTGTCAACCAATTAAATAAATTGTCAGCAGGTGCCAGATTAACACCAATAGGACCAATAGTGAAAGTGTTCTCAAATTTTGATCAGAGCTGCTCTTAAAATTTCTCATTTAAAGTGTTTATATTGTTTATAGAATACACTTAAATTCTGAAATATGCTCAAAAATCTGCCTTTATATTATTGTTACCAAAACTAATTTTGTGGTAAAAACTGGCTGTATACATGCTGGAAAAATGAGGTCCAGTTTTGACTCCTGTTACTCACTGTATGTCCAGCAGGAGGTGTCCATGTGACTGTGATAGTTTGCCTGTGTCCTGCTTCAACACTTCCTTTAGGTGGGGTCTACACTAAAGCCTTGCTGCTGCAGAGCAGCAACATCCTCCCAGAGAAACTCCACATTCTGATTGAAAGGAAAGAAAACAGTGTAAAATACAGGGATTAGAAAGCAAGTAAAAATGAAACATCAAAAAAGTACAGTCGACCCCGAAATTCGCAGTTACGTTCCAAGAGCACCCACGAATTGAGAAAAAAATGAATGTGATGTGGTAAAAATTCCTATAAATGCCTATTTTTATAGTCTAAACCCTAAATACGCCCTCAAAACACTTCAATTTCATTTTTCATCTTAATACAAGATAGCTACACGCAGGAAAACTATGATGCAGGAATGCTGGACTGCATCTGCCAGAGATGTGTCACAGGGCAGCAGCCAATCTGCAGCAAGGAGAAATGAATAACCCTCTCGGACTGGCTATTTTCAAACATCCTGCCTCTGAGTATGGGGGTATTTCACTATCCCAAGACGCCTTTTCATGTATGGTTGATTTGTGTTCTCTCATTAGTACTAAAAAATGTATGCAGTTATATTTTATATGGAAATTTAGCTGAATTTATGTTAATATTTACATTACAAAATTAGTACATTATATTGTCTTAATAATCTAGCACCAAAATGCATGAAAAAAAGGAGTATTACTGTAATAATAAATAAAGTAAGATGAATGAACTTAAGTAAAAAGCAGATGCTGCCAAATAAAACAGACCTTTGTACCTTGTTAGTATGTATTTGCCGAGAAAATCAGAGGAAGCATCATATTCACCAAACTGGACCTTTGCAGTGCTTATAGCTTAATTAGAATAGCCTAATTAGCCTAATTAGAATGGAGATAAGTGGAAACTGGTGGTATGATGTATGTCTCATTTTTAAATACCACTGGATTGGGCAATTGTAATTTAATTGTGTCAAAGATACAGTGACAATCACTACTAGGGGGCACTATGAGTACTTGGCCATGCCTCTCTAATGCCCCCTATTTTCCAAGCATATGCTGTCCAGATCTAGATACCCATAGACAGCACGTTTGAGCTGTTATGAATTTGAAATTGTCATGCATCGGCCTTGTCCAGACGGAAAGCATGAGAAGGAGGCACAGGCGCAGACTGCCAAGAAGAAAGGGATTTATATACACCAAGAAACTAACAGAACAAAACAGAAAATAGGCACAGTGGCCAAAAACAACAACTATACACAAGTCAGTTGAGATGAAGGACACAGACCGGAAATAAGGTGAGAGTATGCTCAAATGACAACGAATAAGGATGGATCAACTAAATACCACGAGAGGCAGAACAAGGACCAATAAACAGACAGACATAATCAGGATCAAAACTCAGTCAGCTGTGAACAGGAGGAGTCTAGTTCATAGTCCTACCACGACCTCTAGCGGCCGCTGACTGGTGTAGTGACAGAAATGTGAATTTCACCAAAACACTGCCAACTTCCTTGGCTGTATTATTAATGAAAGATGGAACACCCGAAAGTCCAAGCAATACTGGAATGGCCAGTCCCTCAGTTGATAAAGTAAGTGCAAAGGCTCTTAAGGTTTACTAATTATTATCAGCATTTTATTTGTAATTTCAGTACGGTGGCAGATTACGAGGTTGTAATGGAATAAAAAGGCTACTCTTCTAAAAGAACTAAAAGAACTCTTCACCTCATCCTCCTTTCTGGTACATCCCAATCCAGAAATAGTAAAGGTTGATACATCCACTGAAGGGGTGGGTGCGGTGCTGTCCCAACATCAAGTGGAGTCTGGTAAGATACACCCATGTGCTTCCATATCTAATTTGTTCTCTATGGCAGAATGCACTTATCATAAAATGGCACCAAGTGAAAGCACTAGCACTGTGTGGGATTCCATGAAAAGCACATCTGACTTAATCTAACGAAGTATTGATTGAGCCAAACCACTATAAGTTTCCACAAGATAAGGTCAGGAAATGGTTAAGCGAACACATTAGTCTTTAGTCTCACAAAGTCAGTGCTTACTGTATTAATGTTATTTGTATTTATCCTAATATTAATGCTTATAAAACACTTCATCCTCAGCTATACAGCTTTTAAATATAATTAAGGGGCCTAACACTTTTGCACACTGCTGTATATACACACACACTCACACACAAAAAAAGAAAATTATGTTGATGACAAAATGGCAGTGTGTGTGTGCAGCAGCTTTTTGCTCTCCAGTTTGGTTGTTTTTTTCGTGTTTTCCCTGGCAGATGTTTTTGAGCTCTATCTCACAAAGTTTGTCTACAATCAGCTGGAAATTATTAATTACGGATCACAATGCCTGTAACAGCGGATTTCCAGCAGACTCACAACATTCCTGTGGACACTGCGAGACCTGTCCGTGGATTGTTATTGGGTCCACTAAGCAGCACAGATGGCGGAGGAAGAGGAAGAAAAAGTGCTGCTGTAGAGGTGGCCTACTCACCAAGCTAAGAAGGTCCATCAATCACAAGGTAGACGATATGGAACTTCCCATCGCTGCCAACAAGTCAGTACGGGACTGCTGTGTGATTATTGTGACAGAGATGTGGCTACATTCAGGAATCCCTGATGCCGCGGTGCAGCTAGCATGCTACCGCAACTTGGACTCCGGTAAGTGCAAGGGCGGCATTCTCTGCTATATGTTCACAATGACTGGTGTTTACAGAGTCACATCATAGATAAGCACTGCTCACCGGACTTAGAGTCTTTTCAGTCCTGCACAGACCCTTCTACCTGCTAAGAGAGCTGACGGTGGTGATCACAACGGCTGTTTACATCCCCCTGGACACTAACATTAGCACAGCTCTTAGCTATCTGCATGACACTATAAACAGACAACAGAAATTATATCCTGACGGTGTACATATCATTGCTAGTGATTTCAATCAAGCATGCTGAAAGACTGTTCTCCCAAGACTCACACAACATGTGAAATGTCCCACTAGGAGAGGAAATACACTCGATCATGTGTTTTCAAACATCAAGCAAGCATACAGCGCCATGCCCCTTCCACACCTGGGTCTATCCGACCACATCTGCCTGCTTCTAGTACCAACTTATACCCCCATCAAGAGACAGTCAAAGCCCACCACAAAGACTGTCCAGATTTGGCCTGAAGGAGCCCTTTCCCAACTATGCGACTGCTTTGAACGAACAAACTGGAATGTCTTTGGAAATCATGACCTGGCAGTATACACACAAACTGTTCTGTTCTACATTTCCAGCTGCACTGATACTGTCATTCGGGTCTACCACAACCAGAAGCCCTGGATGTCGAAGGAAGTCCATGAACTCCTCAAAACCTGTGATGCTGCCTTCCAATCGGGGGACAGGGCCCTCCACAGCACAGCATCAGTGAGGCCAAACAGGTCCGCAAAAACAAAATAGAAGAGCATTTCACAGGGAACAACACCAGGCGGGTGTGGCAGGGACTACAGCAGATCCCTAACTTCAGAGGCAACATCACTGACTCAAAAGGCACTGCTGCACTAGCTGAGGAGCTTAACTGCTTCTTTGCTAGATCTGAAGTGAACGCTCCACCCTCTCACACATGCAACCCTGACACAGGCAGCCAGACATTGTTTGTGCAGCAATATGAAGTGAGACAGCTGTTTAAGCAGTGAACCCAAGGAAAGCCTCTGGCCCAGACAGTATCCCTGGAAGGGTACTCAGAGCCTGTGCCTGTGGTATCTTGCCTATGACATCTTTAACCGGTCACTCGCAGATGCTGTTGTTCCACCCTGCCTCAAATCAGCCATTATTGTTCCAGTCCCCAAGCAGCCCACCATAACCAGCCAAATTGATTACAGACCCATTGCCCTCACCCCCATTGTAACAAAGTGCTATGAGAGTCTGATACTGAAGCACATCAAAACCAGCCTCTCTCCCACCCTTGACCCCCACCAATTTGCCTACAGGGAAAACAGGTCCACAGAGGATGCCATCACCATCGCTCTCAACTTAGCCCTACAACACCTCGAACACAGAAGGACCTATGTCGATGCTGTTTGTTGATTTCAGCTCTGCCTTTAACACGATCATCAGGAAGCTGCTCCACCTTGGTCTCTCATCCCACCTCTGTTCCTGGATCATGGACTTTCTTACCAACCGCCCCCAGTCTGTCAGACTGGACACCCACCTCTCCCCCACCATCACACTCAGCACCGGCTCCACACAGGACTGCGTGTTAAGCCCCTTACTATACTCACTCTACACATATGACTGCTCACTCTCCTACCCCAACAGTTCCGTAATCAAATTCGCAGATGACACCACGGTGGTCAGTCTCATCTCAGGAGGGGATGAGTCGGCCTACAGAGATGAGATAAGCAAACTGACACTGTGGTGCTCATCAAACAACCTCTTACTAAACACAAACAAAACTAAAGAACTGATCCTGGACTTCAGAAAGAGCAGAGCTGACCATCAACCTGTCATCATAAATGGAGACTGTGTGGAAATCATCCATAGTTTTAAATTTCTTGGAATTCACATCACGGCCACTGTAAAGAAGCCACAGCAATGCCTGCACTTCCTCCGTGTCCTGAAAAAAACAACCTAAAGTGCAATATAACTACCATATCAGCATTACTGTGATACACTGAATCCAATAACATGGTTTTAATATTAAGTATAATGAATTTTAACTTTATTTTTCTACAATAGGAGCAGAAGTGCCAGGAGGAGTATAGGAAGGAGGAGATGTGAGAAGGAGAAGAGTGGGGAACTATTAGCATGCTCTTAACCGCTGAGAATAAATAAGAGTGTGCAGGGCACCTGTTCAAAAATCAGCATAGGATTGACACGCTGCTCAGTCCTCTCTCTACATGACAAGTGTTCTAGATATATAACAGATTGTTCTATAATCTTTCTCTGCGAATAAATAACACTAAAATACACGATATCCAATCACTAATATCTAATAACAAGGGAGATGTTAAATGATTGGTTATATTCTGAAAGGTCAGTAGCAAATGGTGTCGAAGTTCAACCAATTTGAACTTTAAGTGGAGCACAATGAAAACTACAGCAAAATGGGTGATTTTGAAGCTAGTCATGCATAAGTACCTTAACACACTTGAAGGAGAATGATGACTGCCAATTCTGTTACACTAACAGACCCCACCTTATAATATTTATGCAACAGAATTTCTTTAAAACAAGAAGAAGAAGAAGAAGAAGAAGATAAACATGATGAAAAAGTTTCTACAATTAATATGACAAAACCTACAGCCAGAGCATGACAGGAATATTTTATGTTAGGACAGCTTGTGGAGATGACCATTTCTGCACAGAGTGGAGACTGACACTTTTAATTTCATATTTTTTTAATGTAACCCAATCTAGTATATTTTTTATTCAAATTATAATTATGTTTTAGAATTGAATCAAAATTCTAACATTCTAGGCTGAAATGAAGGACAGTGAGAATTGCACTTTATGGCTACTTTGAAGACAAACTAATCCCTAATACAGTTTAATTAAGTATGCCATTCTATTTTCAAAGGAGGAGCTAATTGCATAAATAGATGAAAAATGC
>JBBJLS010000041.1:2964021-2980895 GCA_037577275.1 Bryconaethiops microstoma
ATATATGTATGTATTTATAAATGTGTGTGCGTATGTGGATGGATTATGGATTTATTCTAATGTTAATGTGCTTTTACAACATGTCATCAAAAAATACACTTAAAATACTGAAAAATACACTTATAACTCAGATAAAGGGTTTTAAACAAGTTTTGCCTTTAATGCACTCCTGTCATACAGCAGTTCAGTCCAAAAATACATGACCCTGCTAATCTTCAACAAGTTTCATTTATTTCCCTCTGAAATGCAATGTTATTCTTGCTGTGTCTCTATAAAAAGCACTTAATGGCTTGAGTCACTTGATAAAGTTTTTCCTGTCCTTCACCACTTAAAACTGTACTTGTGTCAAAGCAAAACCTTTGACCAGATAAGAAGTATCAGTAGGAGATAGTGGCCGCCAATCCTTCTAGCAAGTTACTGTTAAATATGAGTCATCTAAATTTGAGTGCAAGGAGGATAAAATTTGAATACAGCGTATAGGTCACACAATGAGGAGGGTTTATAACACTGACTGAGAAATGAAACCCAGCAGAAAAATGAAACTTAGCATGTGACATTGCCCCCAAAATATTTCCGTATTGGAGGTAATTGTCAGGGCTGGGGGTTTATGACGGTGGGTGGCCACTAGGGGGGTGTTTATTAGTTTCACCTGGGTGTCTTTAGGGTCTTAGTGTTTGGGTTTTGTCATTGGTCCTTTGTGTTTGTGTTTTGTTATTTAAGGGTTTTGTGTTTAGCTTTCTGTTGTCGGGCGACCCGGTCCTCACTCTTGTTTTGTTCATGTTTTCTCGGTCATTATCCCAGTTCTTTTGCTCGTGTCTCCTTTTGGTTTTTGTCTATAGTTCTAGAGTTTTGCTCTCATGCTGGTTTTTGTTCTGTGTTCTTTTCTGTTTAAAATAAAATAAACATCATGTTGCATGTCGACTACACGTGGTGTGTGTGCGTGCCCCGCATGCGAGGAGAAGGGGATACCCCAGCATGACAGTTATCAGTAATCTGATTAATGATAATATGATAGTTGTTTTATATTTACACTCCCATAACCAAATATTCAGGAATATGAACAGCTACTTAAGTACACACATGTAAATGATGTGTAATCACATCTGGCAGTAAATGTTTTTACACATTTTTGCACATTTTATGTGTGTGTATGTGAAATTACATCTAAACATGTGTTGGGTTGAGTGATAGTATCAATATAATTGTATGCAAAAAGAAACACATATGCACAAAAGATGTAAAAACAAAAATAACAATATAATATAGCTGCAAAGGAGAACAGAAAAACAAGAGATTTAATACATATTCATGTTAATATATATTCATATTTATAAATATATGTGTGTGTATATATATAAAGAAATAAAGAGACAAAATTGTAATCTAGGTCACAATAAGATTGTCTAGTAAAACAGAAAGAGTGTTAAAGTAACATGGCAGAGGCTACAGTGGGTTCAGGGTTGGCTGAGGTTGCCCTTGCTTATCCATGGCTGTCATACACTCTGAAACAGTGGTCCTGGAAGACCCCCTGCCCCGCTCATTGTGTTTGCACACCCACAGGTGTGGTGGGAGCAGAGAAAACTCTGAAATGTGCGGGACTGGGGTACTCTAGGAAGAGAACCACTGCTCTGCAAAAAACCAAAGGTCCCATTGAGAGATGCCATAGAACGATCAGTTTTGGTTCCCGAAAGAAGCATGCTTGAAAAATTTACTTTTAAAGCTTCTCATAAAGTGAAAATTCTACATAAATTTTGAGGTTCTGTGATGGACCGGCAACCTGTTCAGCGCGTCTTTCAACTTACGAGTGAAAAAAAAACTCTGGTTGTTGAGAAATTGAGGGGTTCATCGTAGATCCCTCACATATGTGGAGGTTCTTTAATGTGAAAACTCATTAAAAAAATGAATGGTCTGCTATGGCCCCATGAAAGGACCCCATTTTTTTGGAGTGTAAAGCTGTATGACAACTTTAGTGCCCATTCATTAGAAGACAATTGGGTGATACATGGACCATTGAATTTATACAACAAGATAAACAAGAGCACAATATGATGAAATATGATGAAATATGGAAATGTTCCTCATCTTCTGAAGAATCATTTGTGAGTGTAACTGTCCTCAAATATCACAGTATAACGTTAAGAGCGAGAAACAGTTGAGGCAGGAATAGAACAACACCCGATGCACTGATCCTCAAGCTCCCTCCAGCTGTGGTGGTCTGCTGTTGTGCCGTCTTCATGGAGTTGAAATTCCCACTGGAAGCAGACAAAGTACTCCAAGCAGACAAAGTACTCGAAGATTGTGGTGTTATGCTGTTCGAAGACACCGTTGTGTTGTCTGTGGATGTCTGAAAAGGACTGAAATAATTTTCTCTTAGCTTTACTCAGTAAAATTGACAGTAGATACAGATCCTTTGTGGTTCATCTTCAACATCTTAGCAAAACTGCAAACATGGATAATGCTCAGTCACGTCTTCCACCAACTCTTTTATAATAAGTGTCCGCATCCAAAGAATGCACAAGACTTTCAATGTGGATCTTGCTTAACAGGGAGGGGATCTGAGAATCTTAGTAGAACGGCTTACACTAGTGAAGCATTTCTCCGCTGATTGTATTATACATGCAAATCATGCACTTTGCATGTACATACCATATCCTCACTACCAGTCAAATATTTTTCGCCATTTGCACACCGCTTACTAAATTTTTACTAAAAAAACAGGATGTCAGACATGCAATTTCCAATGTTTAACAAGACTAAAGATCTGCAGTTTATGAAACAAATTGGATAAGTGGTAAAAACAATTAAGATATGGAAATGTATAATACAGTCCAGCAAAATGTGTTCCCAATAACTGATGAAATAGGACGCTGTTGTAACTTTTTATTTAACTGCTTTACATAAAATTGACAAGATGAAATGAAAGTACATTTCAGTTGCTTAAATCTTTCCATTTTGATTCAAATAGAATTCTATTCCAGTGAGAGAGGAATAACTGAAATGTTTCCCCATTAGCAGCTGAATTGGGGTTAGATAGTTTGTACATGCTGACTCTGCTTGACTGAATGGACATATGTGGCACAGCTGAATTCAAGTATTTTCAAGTGTATGTTGGCTTAGCTGAACGTATAAGAACTGGCTTTTTAGACCCAGATTAAACTAATGTGGTTCTTTGTGGTTCTTCACTTACTTATTTGTATTTCTTATTTTGTTCTATTTTATATATATATATATATATATATTTCTTTATTTTCTTTATTTTTTTTTATTATTATTTTTTTTTATTTCCTTATATTCTTATTTATTTTAGTTTTTAGTTATTAACTGGCATTTGTGTGTGGACAGCAAAGAAAGAATTTCATTGCACAGAGAAAATTCCACTTTTGTTTTTTCTGTACATATGACAATAAACGCTTTGAATCTTGAATCTAGTGCTGCATCTTCACTAACAATGCAGGCTTTACTCACACACCTTCTCCACTTGATCCTCCTACAGCAGGCATTAAACAGGACAGCAGGGACGATTTGACTCTTTTGCATATCCTGTGCGGTCAGTAAGCCTGGGTTGAGGAACTTGCCTTAGGTGGTGTTGCAAATTACCTGCATGGATTTTATCTGAGGAATAGAAGTTAACCTTATCAGGTCATGAAGGGCTCCAGAATCTTCGGACTAGGTCCAACGTATTTCTAACTTATGAATATTGGTATGGTTTCTGACTCTCAACACCTTCTCGATTGGTTTAATTTAGCCAATTTTGGGTAATGCTGCATCGTGGGATGTCGGAGTACAAACAATGCCCTGGAATCATTTGGACAGCCAAGCAAATGACTGAATATTTATACATAAAACAATGGGTTACGTTCAATATACGTCCCATTCTGGCTAATGTAAACAAACTAGATAATGTAAAGCTGGCCTTTCACAGCAAAGGTTGGAAATGCATATAAACATGCAGACTGCTAATATTGGATATTTACCAGTCTTCAGTATTTAGAGTTAGATGGGTGGGTCAAATGTTTTAAATGTATCATGGCTGAGGAGGAATCTTCTGATTCATCATTTTTTCCATTTCTATTTTGACGTAATATGAAAAAGCTGCTCTTCACATTGTGTACAAAAATTCATGGTGGATGGAACACAAGAAATGGTGCAAAATGACATCAAGAACAGTTTTTCCCATTTTGGGAAATTGACCGTTTTGGAGGTTTTGAAATAATGATGACGCATTAAAAGTGATACTAGTTCTCTTTTATGATGGCTTTGGGAAAAAATAATACTTCTTACTTACATACTACTTACATAGGTGTGGAAATCTGTTTTTATTTTGATTTATATTTTTATTTTATTATATTAAGTACATCCAAAAAATACTTTAATTTGTATACATACATACTTGATATGTCCTTTCAACTTAAAACATAGTAGTTGACAACTGGTATAAAAAAGGTTATGAATAGTTATGCCAACTTTTAGATATCTCAACTAGATTTAAGATGTTTTCAAGATGTTCTAAGTTGTCTTTCAGATGTGTAGCAGCTTCGAGAGTTACAAAAAAGAAAATTTCTGAAATATTAAAAAGTCAATATTTAAGTATAATTCTGTTTTTTTGTTTGTTTGTTTTCTTCTTATATATATATATATATATATGCAGCCAGAAGCGCCGCCGCACACAGCAGTGTAAACAGAAGCTTCATGCCGATGATGGTGAGTTGTCTGCTTCTTCTCTTTCTGGATTTCTGTCTGTGTGCAGGTGTGGGATGTGTGTTATGTAGAGCTGGTCTGATGTACTCAGCTTTATCTGATGCTTCACTTTCATAGCACACACCGCCCATTCCTACAGGACCCGAGGACAGGTGCTGAAACAGCACAGGTCAGGTTTTTTTGTATGATCCCCATTTTCAGAATGAGCTTGTGGGAATTAGACATCATAGATTTTAGCATAATGTTTCATTCATGTCTTAGTAATCATCATTCATCATAGGTGATATCATTTGACATGATTTATTTCTTAGTGATAACACTATTACAAACAAAAATATATTGAAAATGTATTCACATTGACTGAAAAGTTGGAGAGAAATTGAATATGAATGTAATTTATGTCATTGTGCGAGTTACTTTGTAATTACATAATTATACGTTTACAGTATAAATATATGAATGCATGCATAATTCCATACCATTCCTGTCACTTATATCCCCAACTGGGTCATTTTTCAGATGAAAGATAAAAACAATTCTAACTCTGAATGGCAAAAAGTAACTGAAAAAAAAAAGAAAAACAAATGAACATATTCAAAATATACATAAAGATTATATATATTTTTGTTCCTCACAGTGGCCTTGAATAATTGCATACAGTATAAATATGTAATATTAGCTCATTAGAAAGTCATAAATTACATTGAAATACTGTATTAATAATAAACATAGACTTAAAAGGGTTGGTGATCAATTAATCCCATAATGAACCTAGAGTTGATAACTAGTCCATAATTAATTCAAATCATTGTTAGCGTGAACAGAATGTCTAATTTCTGTTCTAATCTACTAGAAAGTTGAATGGCTGTCAGTATAAAAGAAAAAAAACATCTTTTACATTTTTATCTCGTTTTTAAGTGGCAATATGGTCTTTTGTCAGTATGGCTGTTATGTCGATTCTCACTTGCAAGAGGAAATCATGTAAGTAATTCACTGAAAGAATATCAATAGCAATCGTCACTGTTACTATGCAACAAGTCTCATCTCAAAACACATGCAGACATTGATACATGAAAAGACACTGATACGATGAATTTCCATTGTGCTCAGTTGAAACAGTTTATTTAAGAGTGTAAGATTATACCGAACAGGTTTCAACAGTTTCTTACAGTACAACTTTCTGACTCTTCAACAAATGAGGCCAGATTTTGCATGAAGATTTGCATCGTGTTTAGGCCACTATGACTGGACAAGACTATGAATAGCTACAGTTATAACAATAAACTCGGGCCACACTTTACCGTAAGGCAGCATTCATGAGGTTACATGACATTTTCAAAAAGCCTTTCATGACGTATAGGCTTACACCAGCAAAGGTCGGTTCTTCTACCTCCTTATGAGGTGGAATTGACTGAAGCAGCCTGTTTAGACCGTGGGTGCTTGTTGTAAGCCTTTATAAACCCTTTAATGTGGATTTATGTAATGACAACGCCAGTTGTCACAAAAGGCTTATGTAGCCTTATGAATACCGAACACTTCAGTGAAGTGCTATATCGGTTTCTTATATTAAGTCTAACAGCATCATTTATAAATATAAAAACTATTGTGATAGCGAGGTGAGGCCAAAATCATGGCATTAAAAAGGATGTGATGTGATGAATACTCTAAATATAAAATATATAGTAAAATATATAACAGTATATAATTCAGTGAAACCCAGCTGACCCATCCTTGCTTAACCCACAATTTGGGATAATTTATATACAACCTAAATGACAGGTCAAATTAGTTTTTTTGCCAAGCTCAGAGGTACCATCCATATCCACATTTCTGTGATTTTCCAGGCAGACTTTGCCTCCCATTGGTAAAAACAAGATTAAACTTCGCCGTATGTACGTTGAACATTAGCAGGAGAAGGAAGAAAATAGTTAATCAGAAAAGTAGGACCCTGTAGATTAAATATGTATCTGTCCATTGCTTTATGTTCACATTATCCTCCATTTTTACCTTTCTATGACAACAGAACTGTGTGTGTTCCAAACAGCTAAATTTGTAGGAAATACAACCCACTAGAAACTTATCCTCCGTAATTTTATTTCCGTCCACATGTGAGAGTTTTGTTATAAATATTCCCCATAAAAAATAATCTAATTCAGACGGGCTTTTGTCAAAATATCCTTAGTTAGAGGGTGTTATTAATTTCTACTGATATTTAGTTTGTTTGCATATGAAAGGTGCAAACACAGTCTGGACTGGTTGATTTTAAACTTCATTGTTGTCCTTCAGTCTACTCATATTGTTGCTGCTACTGCAGATAGAATGGCAAAGAGTAGAAAGCCCATGAGGACCCCACTATGGGCCAACTGGGCTGAGGCACATCCAGGAAGAGGCTTCTCAGTCGCAGTCATCTGGTGATGGATCGCAGTTGTCTGGTCATAACTTCTGGTCTTGGATTCTTTGGAGGCTGATGGTTTACTGCAGGTCTGTTTGGTCATTTTGGTCATTGACGAGGTTTCCTGGGGATAACTAGTGAATTCTGAGGCTGCGATGGTGTTTGTAACTTGCCAAGATGAAGTGTTGATAGTGTTGATGTGGTTCGAACTGGATGTAGAGCTGTTTGTGCCATCAAACAAGGTGATGTTTACACCAGAGGCGTTGACTGAACTTGACGTGAGTGAAGTTATATTTAGCTCTGTGCTGTTGTTTTCCAACGTGGGCTGTTGAAGAACAAACAAATTAGCAAATACAAGAAACTACAACTTGGAAAATAAAAACGTACACCAGGGCATTATCTGAGTTTAGAGAAATCAGTCTGAAGCAGTTGGTGGCCTGGTGATTAGGGATCAGATGGTTGTGGGTTCAAATCAAATGACCACCAACTGAAGTACCCTGGAGCAAGAGACCGTCTCCACACACACACACACACTGGTGTGTTCACACATGACAATTGGTTCACTTTGAGTTATTTAACATATATGGTATTGCTTTAAATAAATTGATGTGATAATTTATCGCATGGTATTGTACTTTTTGGTATGGTATGGCATGATGTGGTGTGAAATGGTCTTGTGTGGTGTGGTACGGTACAACATGGTACGGTATGGTATAGAACAGTGCGGTATGGTATGGTATGGTACAATATGGTACAGTACGGTAAGGTATGGTATGGTACAGTATGGTATGGTATGGTATAGTATGGTACAGTATGGTACGGTACAGTATGGTATGGTACGGTATGGTATGGTATGGTACAGTATGGTACGGTATGGTATGGTACAGTATGGTATAGTATGGTACGGTATGATACAGTATGGTAAGTTATGGTATGATATAGTATGGTACGGTACGATATGGTATGTATGGTATGGTATGGTACGGCATGGTACGGTATGGTACGGTACGGTACGGTATGGTATGTATGGTATGGTACGTATGGTATGTACAGTATGGTATGGTACGGTATGGTATGGTATGTTTGATATGGTATGGTACGGTACGGTATGGTATGTATGGTATGGTATGGTATGGTACGGCATGGTACGGTACGGTATAGTATGTACGGTATGGTACGGTACAGTATGGTATGTACGGTATGGTATGTTTGGTATGGTATGGTATGTTTGGTATGGTATGGTATGGTACGGTACGGTATGTATGGTATGATATGGTACGGTATGGTATGTACAGTATGGTATGGTTTGGTATGGTATGGTACGGTATGGTATGTATGGTTTGGGACGGTATGATTTGTATGATATGGTACGGTACGGTACAGTATGGTATGGTATGGTATAGTATGGTACAGTATGAAATGGCCTTGTGTTGTATGGTATGGTATGGCATGGCATGGTATGTTACGGTACGGTACGTTATGGTATGGTATAGTATTGTACGGTATGCAATGGCCTTGTGTTGTATGGTATGGCATGACATGGAATTGCAGTGTATAAAATGCTCCTGTGTCGTATGTTATGGTACGGCATGGTACCCTATGGTATGGTATGGTCTGGTATTGTATGGTATGGTATGGTATGGCATAGTATGGTACAGTATCTCTGATTAATGGGCTTGTGGTGTTTTTTTCGACCATTAACCAGTACACTTTTGTTGAAAATACATGGAGAAAATGATTTTAATATGCCAGTAATAAACACTGTGGTAATCGACCATATGTTGACATGTTGACATGTAAACAGAGTCATTCAGTGTCATAAAGTGAAGCTCTTGAAACACTTACCAAGTTCAAATTGCTCACAGTGGTGGGCATAGTGGTAGGATACTTGCCTGTGGACCAAGAGGTCATGGGTTCCAATCCTACCTCCAGCACACCACCACTGGGTTCCTGAGTAAGACCCTTAACCCCAAGTTGCTCCAGGGAGACTGCCCCCTGTAGTTAGGGAATGGAAGTCGCTTTGGATAAAAGCGTCTGATAAATGCCGTAAATGTAAATGTAAATGTAGTAATGCTATGAAAAATAATATTACCCAAAACAGAAAATCTTTTTCCTTACTACCTCACAAAAGTCATTTTTTTCCCCCCAGCAATCGCTTTTTTGGACAACAGCACCCTCCACCCCTCCACACACTCATGGACGCTTGTCCTTTCGGAAAATCTGTGCAGCGAAATTCCGTGCCGCTTTAACGTAAGGGAGATTAGCCGTAATCTCTCATTACTTAAGGAAGGGTGGGGCGGCTTCCATGCAAGGTGTCTTAAAAAATCAAATTCCACTGTCAAAACTGGCTTAGAAACTAGTTTGCTCATGGATTCACATCCCAAGGCCAACATGCCTCATCCGCTTCGGGGACAACTGTAAAAGCTTTTGCACAGACGAGGAAAAAATATATATAGATTTTTTGTCAACAAGGACATGCAACACACAACACACAGGTACACACAAAGGAGGAAAAATTACGAGGACATGCCGTCCACAAGCCTAAACTGAGTGAGCGATGAATAGAGATTAGCTTATATAGACAGGTAATATGTATCTATTTAATTCCGAGACTACTTGTGGGTTTAATGTGAAAGCCTTCGCTTACAAAATAGCCATTCATCATGGGAGGGCTTCTCACAGGCATTTAAGCCTTAAAATCATCTTAGCTGCGATGTTTTTCTTGCCCTAACACACCTGATTCCACACTTTGTCCAAAAGGGTCTGGATATCCCAACCTCAGCTATTTTAAATTTCCCACTTGTGGGACTAATAAAGGTTTATCTTATCTTATCATTAAGGCGACCCGATTGATGATGCAGGTGTTCAATTGTTAACTCTTCAGAAGGGGAGTTTTTAAAAAGTTCTTCCTGTTGCTGCATGGGATTTTTTTATTTTTTTTTGCTTGAGCGCCACAGTTCCACACTAAAATTCAACAATCCGTTACTTTGTGTTGTGAATTGTTCTTGTATTCACTTTGTTGCACTGCCTGACTGCAGAGCGGCTAAACATCCCCTCGTCAGTGAGATGATGTTCACCTCAATGCCGGCGTCACTTGTTTGACTTTGACTCATTCAAAAGGATGATTATGCTTTTTATACAACATCTCAAGCTGTGATTGCTATGGTAACAGTGCCATAGTAGTTACGAATGAATAAGAGGGGATGATGTATATACTACATAAATCTGGTTAATAAAGGCATGTGACTAAAACAAAAGCTTTGCAATGTGATTTGCAGGTATTATTCCTGTCAACTATGCTCAATTGTTGTGCAAAATGTAAAGCTTTGTTATACAGTGTTGCTCTTCAAACAGCGAGTCTGGGTTTCTTCGTTGCGTGTGCTCTTGAGTGTCCTTCATGGTGCTTTGTCTGTCAGTCCGTCAGCTCTTCAGACGCAGCTTGAGTTTAGTGCGATTTAGTTATGGATCGACTGTTAAATGTAAAAAAAAAATACATATATAAAACTATAAGTGTAAAGATGATGGTGTATCAGCTGTAATCTTGAATTTCCATTAACTTGTATTGTGATGTGAGCTGTTTGTTGTTGAATGTTCCAAAACCCATCCATGTGATGTTAGGTGCTGAAGGGTTAACGGGAACTGTGAATAGGACATTCTGGGCCTGCCACACCAAATGTTGGTTAGAGGAGTAAAAAGCCCCTCAGCATTGGGCAAGTGGAGCAGTGGAATGTGTTAATTGTCAATCGTTTCTAAAACTTTCAGTTTAAAAATATTCATAGATTCAGGTTCTGACCACGATAAAAAAAAAGCAGTAAAAAGGGACCACAGCAGGGAGTAAACCAGGTAGCAATACTTGGTCTGAATCATTCGTTTAAGCATTTCAAGGTTTATTTTAATTTATGTTTTTGGAATGTACACAAATCCAAATGTGTTACTCAAAAAAAAGCACAAAAATGTGGTGGCAACCCAAAGTTGGCAATATTATTAGTTATCATTTGATTGAGATGCCAGTGCATGAGCCATTATGCTTCTTTAAAATTAGTTCATCAGTGTGGATGGCAACAAGAGAAAAAAGCCAGAGGACTGTTAACAGAAGACTGAGTCATTTCATTTACTAAGCCTTATTGAAATATATACATAAGCTATAACAGTGGTCATACATTGATGCAGGCTCACTATTTAGTAAGATCTGGTGTTTTAATGGTAGTAGAGTGTTGAAGTTTACAATTTAAACATTCAGCCTGAGAAACAGAAGATAAGCTCAGATACCAGCACGATCTGAGACTGTCCAAAGAGTGAGCCTGCATCAGTGTATGACAACTGTTATAACTGCCTATTAATGTCTTAATAAACTGTCTACAGCCTAATTAACAACCTGATTATAAATCATTTATAAACCCTTTATAAGGGTAGTCTTATTACAAAGTGTTACCAACTGATCAAATACATTAAACAGAAATGTCTCATCATTAAGTTTGCTGCACATAGACTTTGTATTCTTTTCACACAGGATTTTAACTGATCAAAAATCAATCAGTCATTTGACCAAGAGTATAAGACCTAGGACCCCCCTCCAACTTTGCTTCCTTGCCTGAATAAACTGTCATCATTAATTTTATGGCATTAAACCCTGAGACGTGCTCAGAGGGTTCTATGATAAATGATTCTTCAATCTTAAAACTAAAGTTGCCGAAGGAGTTCATTGTGTTTTTGGTTTCCTGAAAATCCTTTGTTTTTGTAAAAGATGTGATTCGGAAGAACTTTTAAAGAACCTCCATATAATGTAATGGTTCTAGGGAAAAGCCTGGCATTGGTATAGAACCTATCCAATTTGTGTGGCACTGCTCAAAAATACCTTTATAGCATCTTTCTTTCTTTTTTTATTTTTCAAAAAGTGTTGACCTGTTAAAAAAAAAAAAAAAATCTGAGTATTTATTTGTCTCTTTATGACGGATTTCAGTCCTCTCTGGGCTGTCTGAGAGACAGAGTGCAGAGCTCGTCGACAGCAGTGACGTCTTCCACCTTAAGAAGAGGAGCTGATACCCCGAGAGCTCTAAGAAAATCAAAGCTTCATTAATAACCTGCGATAAAGTCGAGTTGAGACTCAGCAGATCCTCTGGACTTCACTCTGGCAGCTCTCAAACTCAGATTTTAGACTCAAATATTGCTATTTAGAGGTGATTCAGAGGTCAAGACTCCCCATTATGTCTTCTGGTGGATTCAGGCCTCAATCATGACCCAAAAAGATAAAAGTGGCCTTTGGAGGAGGGTCCAAAAACAATAAATATGAATTCTTTGGCAAAGCAGTTGTGCATTTGACTTAAAAATGGAAATATACTTGGAGATAAGCAAAATATGTGAAACTAGAATTATTTTTCTGATTTTAATTTTTTACATAAATGTTCTCGCCTTTTGTTGTCAAGCCCTATTTATAAATAGAGAAACTATGCAGGAAAAAGCAAGATGAGACATCTGATTTAGGTATTACAAACCAGGGTAGAAGGAAAGGGGAGTGTATGAAATTCAGAAGTGGTGCAACAGCATCACTCTGATAAACACTAAAGGCCCTCCAAGCGTACCACCCCATTGGCTACTGCTGCTCTCCCTGGCAAGCCTTCAAGCCTGGCATGTACTCTGCTTTTGAGAGTGTAATCCATGACAGTAAATCTACTGAGTTAACAAGGAAGGGGTTTAGTTTCACAAGCAGAGTGGATAAAGCAACCACAACTGACCAACCATCAACAATGAGGACGTTATGATGTGGAGCATACAACACAATAATCTGTGTAATAACCTCCTGCTACCCAGCTATGCAGTTCCTTATGGGGTGCTAAGTTATCATTATGTGCAATGTTTTAATTATGTGCAATAATCTAATCATGTTAAATAGTCTTATGTAAAATATCACTACTTATGTCTCTTATCTCACTACTTCTGCAATAGTCTTATGTGCAATATCACTACTTATTATGCGCAAAAAAAGACTCTGTATATAGAACAAATTAAACCACTAGTAAACTACTTCAGCAGCAATATTTTCATTTATCTGTAGTATTTATATCCACCTCTGTTACGCACTACAGTGCTTTGAGAGTATAACAGTGTATTGAGTATTTCCTGGAGAGTTTTACTTTGACTTTATATTATATTTTATGTTGTTCTCGTCTCTGATTCTGGTTTGAACATAACAGTGCCGGACCACTGAGTGAGTAACACTTTGGGAGACTTTCTAATTATCTATACTGTCGTAAGGAAACTGAATCATGTTCAAAATCATGTTGTCCAAACTTGGGAAGGTGAGAAGATCTTGTTCACCCTCTTTTTCCTCATATAAAGACTGGGTTTAACTTATTAAACATGTGGAATCAGGAGTGCTTCTAGCTTGTTTGGGATGAAAATCTACAGCCACAGCTCTCTGCGAACACAACCGGTGACCTCCATTCTACGGGAATGAGCCATGTGTTACAGAGGTTTTCCCCAGACACTAATCATGGTCACCCAAAGGCTTAGAGCAGCTTACTGCTTTTATAAAGCACTGAAAATGCTAGTAAATTTGCAGAGCAACTTAAACCATGATGTAGACAAATTTAGCATTAGGAGACTTGCCCATAGACTCTTATTGGTGTTGGGTGATGTGCTTGACTAGGTGGGAAACTGAACCCCAGTCTGCTGGGAAGGGAGACAGTGGGTGGCAGCAGTATTATTTGAGTAGCCTGATTAAAATACAGACCCTGGATTCAAACAAAAAAGTTGGTCGGAAAAGACCTACTTTCCTAAAGTGTCAGAGTTTCATGATGAACATACCAATACAGATAGAAAAACATCTTGTAATCCAGGTAAAGAAAGCTGTTTTTTTCACCATCAACCAAATCAGAGAATCAAATTGGAGTTTTGTTCCAACGGCGAAAAACTGCTCGAATTCAACCCAGTCTTTACATGGCTTTCAAACCTGTACTCTGCTGAGATTTTTTAAACGGGTCTCTGAATGTATATAGGCGTGCATTCCGGTGCCAGAAGTGGTTCTATGTGTGACGCGAGAGACGAATAAGTTTTAAGTCACCTAAAGTACCTTTTGATAGATAGTACAAGAAACATTTTTAAAGTTCAAAGAACCTCCACTTAACGCAAAGATCCGAAAAAGAACCTTAAGATTGATTAATAAATAACTATTCCATTATGTGAATGTTCTTTAGACCTTTTGAAGTTTCTTGACATTCCATTTATAAAAAAGATTCAATGTGCAACCGTAATGGTTATATTCCAGTCCTCGATGCGCGGTGTCCAGTACACGTGATTCCTCTGCTCAAACACATCCAGTTCAACTACGTTCTGTTAATTGGCAGGATTAGAGGGAGTGTTTAAAAAGAGGAACTATCAACTGCCTGCCTTAAAAACTGTTTAGATGAGCAGTGAGCATTTATTTTACATTAATTTCACTAAATATACTAAATAAAACAAACGGATAAACACGAATAACATTCTACAGTAAACAGTGTTATGTTCAGTATATCAGTGTGTACTTGTGAAAGTCCAGTATTACCGTAGTTTGACTCCATCAGTCCTTCGTTAAATTAATTCAGAAGCTGCTGATGGAGTTTCACAATCCAAACGACGAGGGACTGAGGAGGAATCTGGAACCGAACCTGTGTTCTCTTCACCAGCTCACACAATATCAACTTTTTTTTTTAACACATCTTTCTTGTTTGTATACATTTATTCTGCTAAAAGAAAGACACTTTATCACGTCTTAAAACAATCTGCATAGGTGCCTAAGACTGTTCTGCATGGTCCAAGTAAGATAAGGTACAGAACACATAACTCTAGGAAAACAGCTGCAGACTAACCGACACAGTACTGAGAACCAGTCACAGGAAGGTCAACAGATCCAGAGGTTCGAGCTCGAGTCGAGTCTCCACAGTTTGGTCTGAGGCAGCAGTCGACTGTGTACCGAGTTCCCTGCTGAGCTCAGTAAATCAGGAGACTAACCAATATTTCAGGCCCTTCAGAGATGCTGCGAATTCAATGGTGGGGGAAAAACTGTGGCCTACTCTTCTGCAACTGTGTCAATATTAGCGTGAACCGGTGAACTTCAGCAATTCCACCTCTATTAATGACGAACCGCAGTCTGTTGCTGCTTTCTGAGTCCCAGCAACCAAACAAAGGTTTCGAGTTTGGTCATCTGACCCGTTCCACCACTTCTCCGGAGCATGGAGAAAACACAGGGTCTGGCTTCACCACGCAGAATTGTGACCAATCTCTAAAAATAACCTCCTCCAACAATAACATCTTCCTCTGCCTCACGTTAACTCTACCGGCTCGGCGTCCCCGTGGGACTCTCTCGCTCTCCAGACGTTCCTCGGGCCGTTTTAATCCGCAGCTTTACTGCTGCCGCATTTGTAAATATTTCAGTAGGGCACAAAAGCAGCAGACTCTTCGGCTGCTCTGGTATTTTGAATGCAAACACAGAACGCGGAGGCCAGGAGAGGAGCGGGTTCAGACCGGCTCGGATGGGCCTTCAGAGAGTCTGAGAGGGGTCAAGCTGACTCCGTGCCACCCTGAGATCTGTTAACCATTAGAGGCGTAGATATGTAATTGTCATCTCTCGTCATTTTTATATATTTCCATGATTAATTACGTTGTTTTGGCACCCCCTGGCTGAGTGACCTGTTTTACTCTCATCGTATTTATATAACGATAGGATTCCTTACGTAGGCAACTATGCAGTTACTTACTGTCATATGCAAAAGTGGCCGAGTGACCAATTTTGAGTACTGAATGCAAAATGATTCACAGAGTTACACATATTAGAACAAAAGAAAAAACGAAAAATAAAATGCGGAGAGAACAAAAGTTATGGGACATTATATTTTGTTTACAGTACCCAAAATTTTCAACTCACAGAAACTGTAGATAAAAGATAAGGTAAACCGTTATTTTTGCCAAAAGTTGGAAATTTGCAATGTTTTAGTGAGTGCCCTGTAAAGCACGTACTTTATTTCACTTTAAAAAAAAACAACAAAACATGTCATATTGATCAAGGGTGTTGCATGTTTTGTTCATATATTTAATAACAAGGAAGTGGCAAAAAGGGTACAGCGATGCTCTTACGGTCCAGTTGTGTACCTCAAATGAGTTTTAAAAGGTGCATTCCCTTTTCCACAGGATATTGATTCCTTTTCCACAAAATATTTATTCCTTTTCATTACTTAATATTTGAAAATGAACAAAAACATAGATAAGACTGCATATATGAAGTCAATCCAGCTTAAAATATGTAACTCTGGTATATGCTGTAATTTTACTCCCTGACTAAAGATACAGAAAACACATCCGACTGGGCCCCCAGGATTTGTGTTGGAAAGCCGCCGCCAGTATCGAGCAGCTGAGGCACGAGAGGAACCTCCACTCTTCCATTCACTCTTTGATCCAAATATAAAGACACATCTGAGATTACCTTCTGACCCTGTCCTGTTCAGAGACCGGACTTTCTGTGATCCTCATCTTTCACAACTTCAAACTAAATGTTTTTCTACAATAACACAGAAAACAACACGTTCTGTTACTTTTATAATCCGATAGACTCAGCACAAGTATTTCTTTACCATTTTCTTTATATGCTTTCAATTGTTGATGGATTACTTTAAATTAAGAACGAATTTGTTGTCTCACTTAATACTGACAATAATAATTAATAAGACAGACTGACCAGTGTGTGTGTGTGTGTGTGTGTGTGTGTGTGTGTGTGTGTGTGTGTGTGTGTGTGTGTGTGTGAGAGAGAGAGAGA